>JAUYWI010071977.1:0-14246 GCA_034780595.1 Parotoplana pacifica | reverse complement strand
CCTCAACAGTATTCTCGTACTTAAAGTACCACTTCAAAATTTGCTTACGTTCTTCGAATGTAAGGCGTACACGTCCATCATCAGCCATGATTTTTAAAATGAAAAGAGCATGCAAATTAACGGAAGCATACAATAGAGATTTAAAATTAAAGATAGACATCCATCTATGACAAATCTGGATGTCATAGAATTTCCATAAAATTTACTTAACACGCGCGTATACTGCACACATAGTTCTGGGACACCCTGTATTATTTTAATGTATTTCATTCAGGAAATTTACACGTGATCAAAATTATCCCGATTTCAAGTTGAAGCGGTGTTCCCATTCGTACCAAAAGGATGGTAGTAGCTGTGGTGTCCTGGTTTGTATGTTTGGGGCATTCTATCTTCGCACATTGCCCCTTGACTCCCTCAAATTCGCCACGGATAGTGATTCTATTCTTCGTTATCGGAGAAAGATTTGGAAGAGTTGTGTGGAGATGGCTAACAATACAGATTTGCTCTGCTTTACTTGTGGCGAAGTGAAGTGCCAGTTTGATGTTTCAGATCGCGAATGGGTAAAGTTTCAGGGAAAATCGTATTTAAAGATATTTTCAAAAAATTCTATACTTTATTAAATTTTCAAATCTGTTAATTTTACATAATATACGAGATTCATCTACTATATCTATAAAAATATATTATCGGGGTGTTTCACAGTTGAGGTTTAGTTAAGCTGCAGTTTAACTAAACCTACGGTATAAGTTAGACCTCAGGTATAAAATAGTGTTTCAAATTTGGAAAATGTCTACTGTATAACTTATACTTCAGCTAAACCTCAGTTATTCCAAAGCTGTAGTTTAGCTGAGGTATAGTTATTCTTGAGCTTTTAACCAATAGAAAACGGGGGAAATTGAATATTTTATAAATAGGAATTGGAAACTACATGTTATTATACTCAATGCGTATAGCAAAGTAATTATTAGATTCTTATATGGGTATACTTTTAATTTTATCAATATTTAGATACATATATATATATATAATATTTATTTACTATAAGTTATACTTTTTATATACATATATTAAGTAACTCATTAAAATAATTTCCAAGATTAACGCCGTCCCTACAAAAATATATAATACATTTTCTAACGGTTTTTGTTTTGTCTGCTATCATAATTACAAATGACGATTGAATTTATATTTATACTAATAGGTATTTCTCACTAGATTTAAATAATAAATTTTAGTAATTTAAATTTTCTTATCTATTGTTTGAAACGTATTACCTATTATTCTTTAGACCTTAGATATTGATTTGTTTATTTAGATTATGTGCAATAAATGCTCAAGTTGGCACCATTTGACCTGTGCTACTGATTTCGATGCACGTCTGCAAGCCTGTATTCATTGTAAGTTTCATATTTAATTTAAGATCTTTAAGAAAAATGTACTTTTTATTTTTTTCTAAATATATTATATTATTTAGGCTAATATGAATTGGTTTGCTGCAGCAGCTCCTCCATCCCCAGATGTTTTCCAGTCAGTCAATTTGTGACAATTTGTACCTTTTAATTTCTTTAATGTCAATTTGATCAATGATGTTTTATTAATATTTATGATTATATGCGGGTTAATAGTCGGATGATTGATTGTATATTCATTCCTGTACCTATGGATCGAGGTATCCAGGAAGACCGAGGAAACAGGACCTCAGATTTGTCCGCTAGTAATTGAAGTGAGCCACGGGGGAGGGGGAGGGGAAAGAAGAAAAAGGGGGACGGGTAGGGGAAAGAAAGAAAAGGGGGAGGGGTAGGGGTAGGGGAAAGAAGAGCTCAAGCTGGAGCACAGCCTATGGATCAGCAGCCTGCAGCGCTGCCTAATCAGGCTGCTACTCCAAGACAACCCGTCCATGAACTTATCAGGGCATACTACGCCGACCATGGAGGCGCCACAAAAGCTAGAGATAAACACGAAGTACAAACCTTGCTCGACGTCAGGGACGCTATCACCAGCTGCGAAGGGAGGCCATTGCAGCTCATCGACCAGCGGCTCACCCTGTTCTATAGGGCGCAGCGCGTTGGATGGACCCATGCTCAAGCCCTCGAGGAAGGAGGAGTGGACAGAGCAGTTGGATTGGAGCCGGCCGGCAATGGGAACTAGATCGCGCAATTCTTGTACAGGAAGTAGACCTCATGCCGATCTACGAAAGCGAAGAATCTAGTAGTTTCTATTCCAGCGAATGGAGTGACGAAATTCCATCGGGTCCCATCATCATTCGTTACCCGGGCGAAGGCGGGGCCGGTTCAGTACCGCCGCAAGGAGAGCCAAACGATGATGGTTACGCTACAGTTAGTGAGATTGATGAGGATGAGTTTCAGTCTATTTATGTAGGAGCCGTACCCCGTGGACCGGGAGATCTTAGACCTGTTACCGTACGGTGCAGTCAACTTAACGCCTCGGCTCAGCATCTCGTGAGTAACTTATGTTCCAAAAGATTGTTGGTAAGTGGTGTGAGAGTGTACACGCACAAGAGATCGTCTGTTGGTAAGCCTATAAGGCAAAAAGGGGTCTATGATACCCTCAAAACGTCTCTCGAAAATATGGAGAAGGCGGGCGTTATTAGTGAAACTAGCCACAGAGGTCCCTACCTCTCTTATCCGTTTCTGATTGCTAAGGCAACTGGGGGCGCCCGGTTGCTCGTGGACTACTCTCACTTGTCCAAGAGTGTTAGTGTACCTAATATCCACTTACCACCTTTCTCTCGGAAGTTATACCAAAATCCTATACCGAAGGATAGTTATTTTATAAGATTTGATTTAGAAAATGCCTTTTATACTATTGGTATCAATGAACAGTCAAGGTATATCACTAGATTCAAGTTTAATAATCGTTTTTATGTGTTTAACAAATTACCTATGGGTCTGTCGCCGTCCCCAGCTTTACTGCAGAATTTCCTTATTGATTTTGTGAACACGTGTTTCCCTGGTATTAATCGTTGGGTGCACATAGACGATTTTCTCTTCTGGTCGTCGAGTTATGAGGAGCTTATTCAAATTAGGGACACATTTTTAGAGAAAATTACTGAGCTGGGGTTCCGTGTTAATTTAGACAAGAGCGTCTTAATCCCCACCAAGAGAATTAGTTATTGTGGCTTGCGGATCGACGCAAAGCACAAGTGCTTCTCGCTTACCAAAGGCACTATCAGAACAGTCAAGGAGATCTTAGCTGGCAAACAGAAAATCAGTGACAAAACTCGTCAGCGTTATAATGGGTATTTGAGCTATTATGGGTATACTTTCAACCTGCCGCAGATCTTTAGCCTCGCGGATGAGTACACAAATCACATAAATAAAATTTATCTTAGTCGCTTTTTCAAGCTCTGGGTGCCCTACGAGTATAAGGAGACCCTTGAGAGACCGGAGATTTGGCATGCGGATGCCACGGTGCGTAGAGCTTCTATTATCAATATTAGAACGGGGGAACACTATTGTGCCAACCTCCAAGACTTAAACCAACAACAAGCAGAACTGTTGGCTGCGAGCCTAGCAGCACTCATCGCGAGTGAAAATGCGGTCATTTACCTTGACAACTTAGGAGCCCTTTTTAGGGTCGTTCACGGGGCTATGAAATTGCCCACTTTTGTGCAGTACGCCGCTATTTTAGCGAAAACTAAGAACTTGCTTTTCAGGTACGTACCTTCTAAAGAGAATCGTGCGGACATTCTTACACGACATGACCACAATTGTCCTAAGCTTACATTTAACGAACTTAGCCGTCAACAACATTTACCGTATAATTTAACTTTGTAAATCGCACCTTTGCAACTAGACACTTACTCTTTGCCATATTTACTAAAGTCTAACTGTTTTAAAAGTCTGTCAGAAGTACTAAACTGTAAGAACTTGGTTTTTTTGAGTAATTAATGCTATTTAAGCAATTACAAACTGTAGGCTGATAAACCAGCCAAGCACAATTCCCAGCCCACACCACCCTTGTGAGGTGGAAAGGGTCCTTTTGTTATACTTGTACTTATGTATTTAGCGGTTTTGTAATAGGTTTTAAATTGTTAATAAAAGCCAAGGCTTCTGAGGTACTCTCTCTTGATAACTGTCTTCTCTAGTTATGGAGAGTCCAAGGAAGCAGTGGGAAAAAATGGGGAGGGGGTCAAAAATAAGACTTGTCCCCCCCGAAAATTTTAGCTGCTCAGGTCCCTTGACCCCCTCCCCTTTTTGGGATTTCGGGGGGTGTCCCCCCCCCTTGCTCAGGTATGAGATAGACCACTTTAGCATAACGAATTTGATGGGTATATGCAGTTAGACCATATTTCGTTTTTATCGTTTATATATACTTTATACATTATATTTGGAAATAAAATTTTGACATAATATAGATAATATAAATAACATAATAAAAATGTAAAAAACTATTTTTCAATTTTTGTTGGTTAGACCGTTTTGTATTTTGAAAACATTGCAGATAGATCGAATTAGCATGGTCCGGTTATACCTTTATATATGTTATATAGGCAAAATACATTGATTTTGATATTATAATATTCAGGTCTTCTATTAAGTATCAAATTATTTGAGTACCTATATATGTGGACTAATTTGTGATTATCACAAATTGGTCTACCTCATAATAAATATATTCGAACGAATTTGTGATGAGGTGATATTTTTAGTTGAATATAATACTAAAAGAAATTTTATTCCTTTAAAATTTATAAAAATTATTATATCTAAATTTCCCTTGATAGCCATTACCTAAATAATTTTAAATATCACAAATTGGTACTCGTATTACAAATTCGTCGCCAACAAAATATATATATATATGGCATTGCTTCTTTCGCTAAAAAAATCGTTGAAATGTAAACTATAATGTTTATTTAGATTCCATACAAATTTAATACTACCAATATAGATATTGAGCCGTATATAAATATATATATATACATTAGATGAGATTTCCCGTGAATCTATACATGGTGATATAGATATATAGATCAAGCGTAAATTTTTAGGTATAGATCACACAGAATCCACATAGTTTAAGCAAAAGTATGTATTATTTTTTTATTTATTAAATTATAATGATTTATTAATACAAAACTATTACATTTGATTATATATTTACGATCCTAAATCATTTATTTTACTTAAATAATTAAATTAAATGTTTTAATAAAAGTTTCCTGTGTATATATAGTTTTACAAAGAGACATAGATTCCTCATAGTTTCGCGGGGAAACATTGTCTATATAGTGATATAATGCAACCTCACTTATTATTAAAAAAATCGTATTGTAAATTAGCAATCAAATTAATTTTCATTAGATTAGTCAAGTAGTTCCTTAGATATTGGGCCTTATTTCTAAACAGAACCCAAGTGCTCATATACTTGAAATGTTTACCTATAATATCTCGGGAACTACTTTACCAATCTTCATTAAAATTCACAGACGCTCTTTGAGATTTCAAGGAGACCTTGAATCAAATTTGACCTTTAATATCTCTGGAATTACTTGACCAATCTTAATGAAATTTTGTATACTTAAATATCTGCCTGGTATTAATAAGTGCTATTTTATTAAGATCGGTTTAGTATTTACAAAGATATAAAAAGGAGTGTCTTTGAATACCACCCTTATATCGCTTCAAATTTTATTATGTGTGCCAAATTTCAATATGTTTGGTCTAATAATACGAGACGTATTTAGTTCTGTTTATTAATACGGCCCATATATATAAATAATATATAAATATATAATATAATAAAATAAAAATTTAAACCTACATATTTATCGATAATAAATACCACCTTAAAGTTCTACTATAGATTTTATATTTATCGAATATATTAATTTTTATTTTGTTAATTTAAAATAAATTTATTTTTTAATTATGCAACAACCAATAGGAATGCGTGGTTGAATAAGAAGCTGAATGAGACGCTGAATAAGACGCTAGCGTTGGATACGTGAATTATGTAGAAAAGATACAAATGTAAATAAAAATAATGTGAAATCAATAATATTAAATTTAAAAAAATACCTTGAAAAATTGAAATCGTTTAAAGACCAAACTGATGAAAATAAACAAAAAAGAAAAAGATTTGGATGAACTAATGAATCTAATTCATTCACTTCCAAAAATGGAAAAAATCAATCGACCAAAAGAAGAAACAAAATCAACTTTAAAAATTCTGGCAAAGTCAACAGATACATATATTTCATTTAGTGTTACTTATCTTGGAATAGAACTTAGATTTTTAGATTCATTAAGATTTTTTACAAGTAGTTTAGATAAAGTTGCAAAATCTTTAAACAATAAAAAAATTTTAAAACAAGAATTTAAAAATAAATTTAATCTATTACAACAAAAAGGTTTTTATCCATATGATTTTATTGATGAATCATGGCAAGATAAATTTAAATTAACATCACTACCAGACAAAGATAAGTTTTACTCAATTTTAAAACAAGAAGGAATTTCAGATGAAAATTATGAACATGCTCAAAAAGTCTGGAAAAAATTTAAATGTAAAACATTTGAAGATTATCATAAATTATATTTAAAAACTGTTGTTTTATTATTAGCAGATTGTTTCGAGGAGTTTAGAAATCACTTCTTGGAACATTTCGAAATAGATCCATGTTATTGTTATTCATCACCAGGTTTAACTTGGTTATGTGGTTTAAAACATATGAAAATTAAAATGGATCTATGATATGTTGCTAACTTTTGAAAAAGGTATTCGAGGTGGTTATTCTGGGGTTCTTGGAAGTAGATATGTAAAAGCAAACAACAAATATTGTAAAGATTTTAATAAAGATAAAGATTCAAATTATTTATTATAGTTGGATGCAAATAATTTATATGGTTGGGCAATGAGTCAAAAACTACCAACAGGAGATTTTAAATTGCAAACAATAGAATGGTTTGAAAATTTTATAAAAGAACTACCTGATGAAATCGGATGTATTATTGAATGCGATTTAGAATACCCCGATGAAATAAAAATAAAAACATGTAAATTTCCATTCTTACCAACTAGACGAAAAACTGATGATGAAGAAATGTCGAAATATCAGAAAAAGTGGTTAATCAATAATGAAGAAAAAGTTGGAAAAGAAGAAAAATTAATTTTAGATTTAAATGATAAAACAAATTATGTTATACATTATAGAATGTTGTTATTCTATTTAAAAAATGGAATAAAAATTAAAAATATACACAAAGTAATATCTTTCAAAGAAAAACCATGGTTAAAAGATTACATTGATTTCAATACAACCATGAAAGCTAATTCAGATACAGAGTTTAAGAAATATATTTTTAAATTATTGAACAATGCATTTTATGGTAAAACAGTTGAAAATATTAGAAATAGAATAAATGTTCGTTTGGTTACTGATTCTGATTTATCTAGAAGAATTGCATCGAATCCAAACTATGATGATTTTGAAATCATTGATGAAGATTTATTAATCATGAAAAATAAAATTACAAAAATAAAATTTAATAAACCAACTTTTGTTGGTATGGCTGTACTCGACCTGAGTAAATTATTAATGTATGAGTTCTTCTACAATGTATTAATACCAAAATTCGGTTTTGAGAACATAGAAGTAAATGGATTTGATACTGATTCATTTTTTCTAAACATAAAAACAGAAGACGTTTACAAAGATTTAAAAAGTATAAAAAATGAATTAGATACATCAGATTATCCAAAAGATCATTTCTTACATTCTATTGAAAATAAAAAAGTAATTGGAAAATTTAAAGATGAACTAAATGGTCAAATAATAACAGAATTAGTTTTTTTTAAATCAAAATGTTATTCATACAAAGTAAATGGAGTAGATTTTAAAAGATGTAAAGGAATAAGTAAAGTAGTAAATGGAAAATATTTAAGATTATTATAAATCGTTGTTTAAACAAAAAAATATTTATAAAACTCAATATCAAATCAATGCAGAAAAATACAACATTCATTTTAAACAAGTAAATAAAAGAGCTCTAAGTTCTTATGATAGTAAAAGATATATTTTAAAAAGTGGTATTAGAACAGTTCCTTATTGTAATGATAAAAAAATAATATATAAAGTTAAAAAGATAAATTAAAATTATAAACTATAGTAAATCAAATCATTGATTTCATCATCAGTCAAACCCAGAAAAATATCAGGTAAATTAACAATTAAATCATTATCAAGTTTAACAAAAATATAAACATCATAAACAGTTTTTATTTTCTTAACCTCTATAATCTTATGAGTTCTATCTAAATCTTCAAATTGAACAATATTCATCGTATGGAAAAAAACTATCATTTTTTAATTGTATTTATTCTACATCTTGTATTCCAATATTATGATAATTCAATAAAAGTGTATGAAGATTTGTTCCACCTAAATTTTTATAACGATTAATTTCTTTTTGTAAAATTTTATATTGTTTATCAAGTTGACTTATTTTTAATTTAATCTTGTCTTCTTTAATAATATGTTTATTCATTAATATCTTTTTCTCTAATCTATCACTTATTTTTTAAAAATAGAAATTAATCGTTGTAAATTTTAAATTCAATAACATGTTGATCATATCCATTTTTGTTTTGTGCTTTTCCTTTATACTTCATTGAATAATTTCTCAATTCTTTCAATTCATCTGCGTTTAAATTAGAATAAATTTTTGGTAGTGCTAAAGCTCGCCCATCTTCAAATACAACCAAAACATGTTCACCAAACTTTAGTTTAACTTTTCTCGCATCATCAATTTTGTAAAATTCATCTTGATCCAAATCTTGAAGAACTACAAATTTATTGTTGTATTCTTTTTATGGATTGTTTAGTTTTAAAGTTAAATTGTTTTCTTCATCAACAGTTTTTACTGTTTCTTGTTTTCGTTTTGATTTTTTAGATTTTGGTTTTGTTTCAAATTCCACTTTTCTTTTTTTTCTTTAAAAATTTAAACACTTTCCATGTTTGGAGTTATTTTTAAATTTTCCAATTCATCCAATACTTCTTTAGTATCCTTTTTATTTTGCAGTTTTAGTTTTCTTTTATTTTTATAATATCTATCTTTAACAATTAGAAATTCTTTGTACTCATCCATTGAGATGACTCCATCTTCTTTTATTTTGTATTCTTTACTTTCTACCCATACCTACTGTGTATCACCTGTACTGTCACTCTGTAAACACTGTCAAAACACCGCTTTTCTTACCTACAATATTTTCGTCGAACAATCCAATTTCCTGCCACCTAGTAAACTCTGTCAAAACACCATCTTTTTCTAGCTATATTTAACACACACAATCACTGTACCCAATTTATGTTTTTACCTGAAGAAACGGTCTATCCGTGAAAATTCGTAAATAAACCTATTACACCGCAGCTAAAGGCTTTTTGATATTTTATCCTTCTATTTTAAATTATGCTGCTCAAAGTCAACCATACAAACTTAATTATATATTTAATTTAAATTCAAAGGTTGATACATGTTTTAAAATTGTGGAACCTATTTTATGATGGTAATACGTTTCTTCAAGAATATTTATAAAGTAGTAATAAAAATTAGAACTTTCAATAGATATTCATAAAAGAATTTAGAAAAGACAAAAATGTTTTGTCAATGTTTAATATTATGTTGCGAAAAGCATTTCTATATAAAATAATTTAAATCTGAAAGTTATAACCGTAACTTAACTTTTTCTCTTTTTTGATATTTTGCTCAATTTTAAACTTGGAAGAAGTAATAACATTTTACATCTATACTTGCGTGGTGGTCTGTGTTATATACAGTACCTAATTTTTAAAGCAAGTGACTATTCGTACATACATACAATAAAGTGCATAATAAGTTTTGTCGAATTCAATGCCGGCAATACAAATTTATTGACACTGAAAATCAATTTAAATACTTCCTTTGTAAATGATATGATAGTGAATAAATAAATAAATACATAATTTTTTAACTTAATTTAAAATGATAGAAATAGGCAGTGGCTATTGTTCTGTGACGGAACAATAAGGGTAAATGCTGGCAGTGGCTATTGGTCCGCAAGCGTGCCGATAGACTGCAAGCTATACGCCCTTAAGAAAAACAAACATTGTTTTTGGCGATCCTACGGTTTAGCGTCCTTAAAATAAGTTTTTAAACAAACAACAAATGCTAATCAATATATATATATACACTATTTTCCATAATAAATGACACAAACGCCGTTTAGTTAACCAAGCAGTAGTTTCTCTGGTTAAATTTTGCACACCATACTAGTTTGTCTGGCGTGATTATAGAAGATGAACGCATGTCTATTTTTAGCCTGAGTGAATCATTGAATGACTGATATTATTGGCCTAAATTATCAGACGATTATTCGAGAAACTAGTTGAACTAGTATGGTGTGCAAAATGTAACCAGAGAAACTATTGCTTAGTTAACTAAACGGCGTTTGTGTCATTTATTATGGAAAATAGTGTATACCTTCAGTCTTGGCCAAAAGTATTCGATCAGTCTCATTTTCTATAAAAAATCAATATTTATTCAAATATTTTTATAATAATATATTTTATCATTTGTATTACTTTTAGTAGTAACTGCATTACATAATATATTTTATATTCCCTGATTAAATGATTGCACCATATTTTGTCATATTTATTGTATATTCATTTCCATGAAAAGCATTCATTTTTGTGGTGTTTTCTCGCTGTAATGGTACGAAAAATGAAATTTCAAAAGACAAACTGGCTCAAATTGCAAAGAGAATTGTTATATCTCAGAGTTCAGTGAGTTTCACCATCAAAAGAAATCGAGAAAGAGGAGATTTTTCATCTCGGGCAAGAGCAACAACACAACAGACGGACAACTCAATTCTTCGACTATCCAAGGCTGATCCTTTTGATATAAAACAACAACTACCTGAGGACGGAATGGAAGTCAGCACGAAAACAATCAGCCAAAAAGCCAATCTTATCATATAAAACCATGAAGGATCGTTTGGCATTTGCTACTCATCACAAGAATTGGACCAAAGACATGTGGCGGCTGACAATGTTCAGTGATGAGACATCAGTTTCTCAAACAGTCGGCACAGTAAGATTTAGAGGGGATGCAGATTTTAAGAATTTATATTCTTTCCATGTGTCGAGCCATTTTACGAAATTCAATTTGCCGCATATCGTGTATACTCAAAGGAAGGCCCTACCTTCAATAAGCACCCGGTTTCGATTAAACGCTTTGGTCATAGTCTTCTCAGTATTCCAGTTAAACAAAATATATACAGGGTGTCCCAATTTGAATCCCTCACTCAAAAGTAAAACAAATTTGGTATTGTTCGTCAAAATGGAACACGAAATATCTGTATGCACTATTATATGTAGAATGAAATCTTTACTACAACAAACATACAAATTTTAAAAATCTTAAATTAAAATCTTTTAAGGCTTCAACAGCACTAACACCATAGAAATGAATATAATCCAACTAAAAGATGTGCAAATATATATGGCTTCAACATAAAAACAACAACTTTTCAAGATCAAATCAAAACTACTTAGTCATGTGCATCTTGTTCTACACCAAGCTGGAGCATGATAAGATGGTCTGTCAAGCTTGGTGATTGAAAGTACCATCTAGTTCCTCCCATATTCAAAATCCATAAAACATTTCAGTCAGAAATGAAAAAATATAAAGTAATTTAAATGCAGAACAATAACAAGAAATATGGTGCGGGACTTAGGACCCTCAGCGATTAGTTTTAACCATTTTTATTCAGTAGATGCGACCTGGATTGAGATAGAGGTTATATTTAAACAGTTAAAATCAATAGTGCGAAATACGTTGTTTTAAATCTCATAAAATGCTATTATTTGGTTTACTTAGTAAAGCGTATCTACAAAAATAAATAACAAACATTTTATGTAATTGTTGTTTTCATATCCTGTTTGTGAAAGAAAGTACTTCAATTTATAAAAAAGGAATGGAAGTTTAGTTAGTAATTTAAGTTACGAGTAGGTACAATGCTAATTTAAACGCTGGTAGTTTATCATAAAATACCTTTCACTATTCATAGTAGTATGGTGTAGAAATATGTCTATTTGAGAGAATTGCGTGATTTGCTGAGTCAGATATCGGAGTCAAGTGGCGTAATTATTAGTAGCTTTTTCCAAGAATCGTGGTTTTACACTATATTTAATTTAAAACAATTTCAGTCATGGCTAATAATAAATGATTACTACATTTCTTCTTAGAATCGGAATAATTTCATCAGTTTGTCCAATTTGGTCTTTTTGGGGTTACCAAAAATAATGTCGATTGCCTAATTGAAGGAAACTGACGCAACAAATCCTCAAATTAATGTCATATCCGCATTCCTTTCAGAGCACAAATTGCGCAGATGAAGTTCTGCTTGTGGCAGCTATAGGGTAGTTGGTGTTTTTGTTTGTTCGAATATTTATTTTAAAAAATGACGAAATTTGATCTCCTTCTCCTTCTGTGGTAGAACTATTCGAGGTCAATCATTTGTCAGAAGTCATTTATATTTATACAATATAATTTGGTTTTTGGCAGAGTGGACTAGACAGTGCATTATGGTGATGTGAAATCAGATTAATTTCTCTCTCTGTTTTGTTAAATTTACATGTTTGTTTGTGTTTTCGGGGAACTATTTTTAGAAAGTGATGTAACTGTTTAAAATTAACACTATTATTTGCACTTTAAAGTGTATCATTTTCTATCTGGGCGGTGTATTTTTGTAGCAATAGTCAGTTACTGTTCTTAGAATTTTGTAATTTGTCTTGTGTTTCTTAGAAAATGAAGAAGAGGTATCTTGGTAGCCAATGAAATGGAGGGGAGAAGCAAGCGAAAGTACTCTTACATTTTCAGAAGATATCCGTAGCGTTAGCTTTATTAGTTGGACGCAAATACATTTAGTTGCTACCAGATTTTTTGACGTAGGTTGCGCCAAATGTATGCAAAACCTACCCCTCGCTACCACTTTTAATTTATATTTGCCTATAGAATGCCGAACAAAATGTTATTGTTATTTATGGAGGAATAGTTAATTGATCTCCAATTTTATGGTTGGCACTCGAATTTTATTTAGAATAGTATAGAAAAATCAATACAATTTCTGTTAGTTAGTATGGTTTGAAATTATTGTTGTCCAGAATTGAGAGGCTTTTTATTGACTTTAAATGTAAATACTTTTGGGAGATATGTATGCCTATAATATAATCCTAAAGTAAGAAAATTGTCCTTTTTGGTATACAATTCACTCCATATTCATTTGAAAAATGAAATATGAATCATGCACATTTTATGTTTATTAATTATGTTGGGAGACAGACATAAAGTTTAGATTTTGTCATGTTTTATACGAACCTACTAATGGCATTCTTATGCTCTTAATACTTCCAGTTGTCAAAGCCAATCAGTGCTTTCTAGCAGACGACTATATCTTGGACTTCTTTTATTTAGAAGATGATCAAATTAAACCAAAATTTTCACTTTTCAATAAATTGTTGCAGGCCAGTTATAAACTGTCAATATAGGCATGAGCCATTCTATTAACTAAATATCTACTTTAATAGTGGGGATTGTACTTTACTCTAGAACTATTGAAGGATTCAAGAGAAGTGGTTGCACGAAGCATGATAACAGATCACTACTGCAAAACATCGTTGGTATCAGATTACAAAATTGTGCTTGATATTATTATTGTTTGGTATTTACCTTGACATGAGATTTACTACTGCTTACAAGTCAATTATTAGAAATACTAAATTATGTAATAATTTATTAACAAAGAGACGCTTGGGTATTTGCACATACATTTGAATTAACTAACAATATTTAGGTAATAGAGGCATTATTACTAACAATAATTGGTAATATAGGCATTGTTGCTAACACTAATTAGGTAATAAGGCATCATTACTAACATTAATTAGGTAATATAGGCATTATTACTAAATTTATTAAATAAATACAAATACAAATCGCATAAATTGGGTTACTCTAAAACGGTTTATCTTGAATGTTAAGAATTAAATCAATTTGGTTACCCTCTCATTCGAAAAGCTTTAGAAACTTTACTGATCATCACCAGGCTTCAACTTTTGTGTAGAGCAAAAACACATGATTATAATACATGGATTTGGTATAGATACAGGGACCTCGTTTCAGGGGGGGCCAGGGGGGCCATGGCCCCCCCAATAATCTTTGAAAATGCCCTTTTTTGAT
>JAUYWI010071976.1:0-25645 GCA_034780595.1 Parotoplana pacifica | reverse complement strand
CATACGACCATATGACCAGCACACTACGAATACAGTTCTTTACAACACCCTGCCTCCTGTCTCAAAAAATGATCCATGAGAAGAAGCAGAAACCAGCCTATTTCCCATGTTCTCTTCTGGCAAGGAAACCGTGTGACATATATCAACTCCATTAAAGTCTCCTTACCATCGCTAAGTCTTAAAGACAGAGAAGCAACACTGGATCAGTTCACCTGGCGTGATCTATGCAGGCAATAGCTCAAAACATCTTCATATATTTTCTCTCTTGTGTATTTGTATTTAACCTTAACTTTCCTTCCGGTAATCATTTATTTTAAATAAACTGATTCTAATAAAATAATAGAACACACTATAATGAAAATATCTATACATGAGTGTGGTTCTTTCTGACCAACAATACATATACACATTTACCTAAATGGCTCCTTTTCTGACCTACTATTTTATTAAAAAATAAAAATTGCTGACAACACAAACAGCCTCTTCCGTTTCAGTATAATCACCAGCGATCTGGCTTTCAACTGCTGACAATGCTCTTCTGCTGGAATAGGAGCCACTTTTACCACCAGAATCAGTGTCCAGACTTCTCCCACAATTTGGCATATTGCAATAAAATTCTTTATTTCAGGACTTTATTCTTATTTAAGAGTTTAAATTGATTATTGCAGCAGAGTGATGACCTTTGTCATACAATTAGCTTCAAAACTAAAAATGCCCTTTTAGCATCTGAAGAAGAAATTGGAACGATTATGTCTGTTCCGTATAACACATATATATGAAATTTCTGTCATGGCAAGGTTTTAGTAGCCAAAAACTTTGTGAAGTTATTTGGTACAACTGGAAGTCAAATATTCAAATAATCTTTCTCTAATAAGTAAAGTAATCGGGAATGTGAACAAAAAGGAATAATCATTCCTTCGGCGTAAACTGCGCATGTTGGCTGTATTACTCTGTATCTCCCACCTGCAATTTCTTCCTGAATTACAACCATAGCCATGGAAGTGCAATATTGTTGTCTTTCCACATCCACAAGTGTAGCAATTAATTGTGGAAGTTTTGTTGATCTATACTGTGCTGATTTTCATTTGTTCCGCTTCCAGACCTCATGCTCCATCAATACATCATAATTTTTTATTGTCTTTTTATTATTGCTCATTTAGTCCATTCTGCTTGTATTTCAGACCCATGTATTTCGCATATACGTATGGCATATCCTGTATCTGAATTTCGCATTTTTCAGGCAATTCATATTCTGCTTTGATTTCTAATCATACTCAATTTAGGTGATCAAGAATCCAGTTTTCTGAAGATAAAATGGTACTCAAGATAAAAAAAATAGCCAGCTGGACTGAAAAAAGGCAGAATGATCCAATGCTTTTCTTGATGGAACAGTCTCGTTTTCTGGTGAAAAGATTTCTAATTATTATTATCATCATTGTATATTCAATCAGGCGAAGTAACATTCAGTTGAAATGCAAATCCGTGTCTTTTGAAAGAGAAGCGTTGTTGTTACCCTCCACCACTTGTTTATAAACACAAGGTTCAGATACCAAAATAAATCCAATTAATTTGAGACTGGAATGAGTTCTTCAAAGATACAGATAGCGTAAAGAAATCATACAGCTGACATCAACACTGAAAACAAAATTGAAGTTGAATATTTACCAATCATGTGGACGAAGACCTGACAAATAAAAATAACCTGAACGACAATGAAAAAGTGAAATAAACGATATTGAAACAACCATTGGATTCACAGATATACAGAAACCATGGATAACGGATGGATTGATTGCTAAAATGGCGGAACGTAAAAACTAAAAGAAAATCAATGAGAATTGACGTGAAAACTACACAAGACTAAATAATGAAGAGGCGATAACAGGTGGCAAAAACATGCAAATTAAATGAACAAACATAATAATCATAAAATCAAGAAATGCAAAATTCAAAATGTCATTAGATATGGACCTGCCCCAATGCAGAGAACAAGAGGATAGATTCAACTTTAAAAGAAATTCTATAATTTTGATAATTGAAATCTTAAAGTATGCCAAATGTCAGCTTAATCGATCTGTTATGCAATCTGGTATAGTCAAATATGCTGACTTTAAGAGGACCACTAGCAAAGACCCAGTATTGATTTTTTAATGAGAAATTTCTTTTTGTCATGGACCACGCGTACCAAATTAGTCCAAGTGAAGAATGTTAGGATAGAGAGGTACCATCAGGTATACAAAAACAAGGTCTGTCAAGGGTTAACCTTGTTAAGATTAGCAATAAATAGTTTTATCTGTTAGTGGCCTAACTTTTATTTTAGCCCCTTTCTTTGCCAATGTTTCAAAAGACATTTACTAAGAATCAATATGAAATTTTGAAAACCAATTTTGAAAATTGGTGTAACTGAATGATCCAATTTTATAGGGAATCTAATTGTATTACCAATAAAACAATGTCATTATTAATTAAATATGTAATTTCAAATACAAAACATATCTAAAAATGAGTAGGTACAGTAACTATGTACATAAATGCAAAATTAAACCCTGTCCATTGCTTCAATTATATTGATGCTATTTCCTCGAATAACAACCATTCCAATAGGAACTTCCTTGCCAGTTTTAGAATGTTCAACTGCATTGTCTAACACAATATTCATAAATGGATCAAAACCACGTAAAACTCCAACTACCCGACGATTCCCATTAACTTTCACTAAAAATAATTAAAACAAACAAAGTAATAAATTTATAGAAAAGTTAAGCTTGGTGCTATGGGTTTATGGATTTTTGATTGCACAAGCCTTAGTCACCTCTACTGTTCGAAAATGGCATCATGAATCCTTGCAAAAAAAGAAATTTAATTTCCTCAAAATTTGTCATCAGGTAACATTTGATTTTTATAAAAGTGATTTTTTTCACATATAACTGGCTCTATTAGATTTAAAATTGCTAACATTAATTTCTAGGTCATTTGGAATGATTTAATGACCTAAATTAAATTTTAGAAAATTTGAAGTTTAATAATTGGTCCAGACTTTGGATAAAGCAATGTTTTTTTTTATTTGATACACATAACATACCAAATAAAGAATAAACGTGTCTAATATAAAAGCATTCCAATAAACTATGTATGTACATACTTATGTCTTGGTACAACAATTGACAACTCTATTTGTAGCAATATTTTTTAATGACATTTTACAGTCATGTTGTCATGTAGCTACTATTTTCACACAAACAGATGGCTAAATATTGCCATTTATGTAAATTGCATATTTAGAATTTTTGTACATTTGGATGGGCTAAATATACTTTCGATTATTAAACTTGGTTGACCATCTTATGGGTGTTGAACAAGATGTACACGATTCCATAGTTTTGATTTGATCTTGAAAAATTATTATTTCTAAGTTGAAGTTAGCCATAATTTTAAACTTTTCTGGTTGTGTTAAAGGCTTGTCAGATTTTTATAAATTTTATAATTTTGTAGGTTTGTCTACAGAAAAGATGCTGTTTTTATGTTGAAGCGGCATTCCTCATTTTCCAATAACAGAGGGTTCAACTTAGCAAATCAAATTATAAATTCAAACTTCTCCCCAATCAATACAAACACCCACACAAGAATACCCCAAATCCATATACCTACTTCACCTGATATATCATTGACTACAGAAGACATTGCCATTAGTGCTACTTGGTACACTTAACACAGATCACTTAGTAATCACAA
Organism: Parotoplana pacifica; assembly: GCA_034780595.1. NCBI lineage: Eukaryota > Metazoa > Platyhelminthes > Proseriata > Otoplanidae > Parotoplana > Parotoplana pacifica. The sequence goes on along the minus strand of JAUYWI010071976.1, from coordinate 21,913 downwards.
TTTATATTCAACTGAAAGATACAATAAGCACAAATAAATCAAATCCAACAAAGAATACATACATCAACTTCACAAAGCAAACAGGGTAAGCTTCACAGCAGACTTAGAACAACTAATATCCCCACTAGCAAAATGATAATCTACATCCCCACCAAGGAGAAATTATGTTCGTCATGCAATTAAAATATGCCTAAAGGTAACATCAAACATTTCATTCCAACTATACCTGAGCAAGAGGGGACAGGGGGACGTGTCCCCTCCGAAATTCAAAAATGGGAGGGGGTCAAGGAAGAAAAGCGGGAGGGGTAGAAAAAAGGAGGGCGAAAGAAGGAAAAGGGGGTAGCAAAAAAGGAAGGGGAGGAAAGAAGGAAAAGTGGGAGGGGGTAGCATTTATTCTTAGCCCTAAAAGAGCATCAATTGATTGTTGCACCAGAAAGTGATGACCTTCTATAATATGTACTTAAGTGCCTCAAAACTGAAAATCCCATTTCTTCATCTGAAGAAGAAATTGGAATGATTAGTGTATGGTCCATATAATACATGCAATTCTTCTGTTCATGGCAAGGTTCTAGTAGCCAAAAAACGTTGACCAAAACTTTGTTGAAGAAGCTCTTTCGTACAACTGGAAGTCCGATATTTAAATAATTTTTCTCTAACAAGTCAAGTATTTTTGGATGTGAATAAAAGAGAATATTTATCATTGCTTCAGTATAAACTCAACTGTGTGTAGAATGTTGGCTGTTACTGTGTATTTCTCACCAGCAATTTCTTCTTCCTGAACTTTGGTTAATTCATTTACAGCCATAGCCATGGAAGTGTAATATTTTTGCTTTTCCACATCTTATGTATGGGACTTGTTGCAACTAAATTATCCAGTTCACAATGCAAACCATTTTCATTTGAAAACAAAGAGTTGTTGTTACCTTCCAAAACAATGTCATTTGAAAAAGAAGCATTGCTGTTACTCTCCACCACTTGTTTATAAAAAATCAGACTGCCCCCCCCCATCTAAAAATTATAGCTGCTCAGGTATGACTCCAACTATGAATGAGGAAATTAATTAAATACTTAATTCAGGTTAGGGACAAATTACGAACAACAGATCCAACCAACCCAGTCATCACCAAAATTAACATTGAGATAACCAGGCCATAAACAGCCACAGAAAAAGAAAAATGGCATAACCATGTCAGTACATTGGATTACAGATTAGCTTCAAAAACTTTTTGGAACACAATAAAACACATTAACAACTCTCAACAAAAACATCCAGATACTTCAAAAACAACAAAACAGAAATCAATGACAAAAATATTGCAAAACAATTAAACAAAGAACCAAAATCTAAAAAAGTTACCCAACATACAAAAAAAGACATCAACATATTACCTAATCAAACCATTCACCAATGAAGAATGAAATTTTATTTTTGCCAGAGAAATGTGCAAAATGTTTTGTCTTTTGTTCCAAAATGTGGCCACTTTTTAAAATCCTATCTATTTAGATCAGAAAAATTGGAAATTTGATTTCCTTAAAAATTAAGGAAATCCATTGAAATATCATAAAATTTGACAGAAGTATATTTTTAGGTGTAAAACAAACAATGGAAAATTTTCACAAATCCACAATCCAATATAATTAGACAAAGCTGAGCTTTGACACTGGCAACTGCACAAATATTTTTGCATAAATAAACTTACTAGACTAGAAAGAGTAATAAAAATAATACTTACATGACAATGTCTTCTCCATATATCTAAAATAAACACAACATTTTTTAACAAAAAGGCTTAATTACTTTCACAACTTCTATTAAATTTCACATGACTAATGTGTGAAGTAATATTTTTAGTCAGAATAGCTCAGTCTTTTTCTGGCTGTACTAACTAACCCTTTCTCTGCTGAAGGACAGGCAGTGCCCATCCTAGTTAAGTGTTATATTGTGCTGCTACATAGAAAGGGTTAATTGGTATCGAGATTCCATAGCTGATACAAATAAAAGTATTGATTTTTAAGACTGGTACTACTTAACTATTTTTACTCTATAAAATCATTAAAATATTAAACAAAGCTTAACCTTTAGAAGATTTTACAATTTTTGAATAACTAAGAGGGGGGACAAACCCTCTAAACTAACATATTTCTGATGTACTTATTGGGCTGAAACAAACCCTAAAAAACAACATACAATTTGGACAAGCCTGCAAGGGAAAATTTGGTTGTTTGAGATCACCTACAAACCCAAATACTAAAAAACAGAATCACAATTTTTGGCAAATATATCTAGATAACTTAGTGATTTTGAACATGGATGAGTGCAAGCTACACTTTTATGTGGGTGTAGGAACATAATGGGCAATACACGACTTGGACATGGATGTTAAGGGTTAACAATCAGCTCATATTTGTATATATGATCAATGAATCAGTATGTATTGTAAAAACAAACACCTGCCTAATTAATTTTCAAAAATAGATATATTCAAACTAATTGATATTGTTTATTTTTCATTCATTTACAAATTTGGCTTACACAGAGCTCACTGTAAAAATTGACTAAGATTTTTATTTAAAATTATTCTGCATTCCTAATGATTCTTACTTCTAGGTATGTTAAGTGTAAAAATAATAACTATAAAAACTAAGAAATTCCAAATATTTTAATTTTATTTATAGAATACATTTCTCTATGGATTTTTATTAGCCAATAATGTATATTCCTTATACAGGAAATGTAATGCACACCAATATGAGAAATAATACCAAAAATATCATAATTGTGGTTATAAGACATTATTAGAAACAACTACATTCCTGCAGTTCTTTTGTAAGTCTACCAGAACTAATATTACTAAATCTATTGATTAAAATAGTTAATATTCTGGGAAAATTGATAGTATTATAAGTGATAGAATGTTGTGTAACAATTTGACAATTATTACAAAATCTATCTTTATTAGTTTGGTGATAAAATGGATTACTCTCAATATCATGAATTTGTTTGATCTTGTAATTAAAGTGATCATCACTAGCCAAAAAGGAATAATTAATTGAAGCAAATGTATGTAGTTTCAGAAAGACCATTAACATTAATATTGTTATTACTACTTAAGAAAAGCTTCATGAACATCTTGTTGATCTGTAGTATCAAAGAAATCATCACAAGATTTTAATAAACTATATAATAACATCCTTGATATAAAATTCTAATAAAACTAATAACATCCTTGATACAAAATTCTTCCATTAAATCTAAATTTGGATTTCATTAATATTTCCCTTATTCTTTGGCAATAAAATAGTCTATGACGTCATCACTAAGTATTTGTTTGATTAAATATTGGTTTCAAAAGATGTATAAGGAACAAAATGGTTTTATTTATTTTGTCTAAATTCGGATTTCCTAAACATTGTCCATGTTTTTGGCAACCAAATATCCTATGACAGTTGTGTACACATAATACTGGTTAAAACACATCGCTTAGGGTCCTAAGTCCCGCACCATATTTTTTGTTGTTGTTTTGCATTTTAACAACTTTACAGTATTCATTTCTGACTGGACTGTTTCATGGATTTTGATTTTTGGATTAACTAAGTAGTACTTTCGATCGCCAAGCTTGACTGACCAAATTATCATTCTATAGTTGGATGTAGAACAAGTGGCACATGATTACGTAGTTTTGATTGGATCTTGAAAAGATGTTGTTTTTGAGCATCTTTTAGTTACATTATGATGTTAATACTCTGTCGAAAGCTTGACAGATTTTAATTATAATTTTTAAATTTTGCATGTTTGCTACAGTAAAGATTTCATTCGACATATAATATATATAGGGTGCCCATAAATCGACACAATTTATTGCATCATGCTGCTAACTGATTTTCAAATGAAGGTGGATTACTTATATAAACGGTGTCGATTTATAATGGGTACCCTGTATATTTATATCTATTGGTAGTATATTTTTTGTTGACATAAAATGATTAAGTAAAGAGTTATGATGATTTTCTATATCCCAAAAATAGTCTATGATGTCATTAGATGACCTTGAAATGAACTTTTAATAAATAGACTGAGTACACATTTATATCGATTGATAATACCTCTAAAATGCTTCTTAAATTTATTCTTTTGAAGAACCCCCATTTTATGAACCCCATAGACACGTAAAAAAGTAGTAAAAGAGCAATTTCGTTTCTGTTTTTTAAATGTTAGGTAGATCTCTGAGCTTCAGAAAAATAGTATTGTAGAGGTGGGGATGCACTGGGAGCCTATCTGGTCTAACTTTAAACGCTTTCTCTTAATGTACAGAGGACACCTAGAAATTCATTAAATACCGTAAATGTTCATGTAAAAAAATAACAGTAATGTGATCCATTTTTAGGAATTCAAGGGTAATTATTTAACTAGTTCAATCTACAATAACTAATATTTGTAGTAATAAATTAAATTCAGTTCAAATTAGGTTCCAGGATTTGATCGATCTGTAATAACTTCGCTAATTAATGACGTTATTTCACTCTACATAGATAACAATGAATGTTGCATTCAAAAAAATTCAAAAAAACTAATAGAATAAATTAACATGATTATAATAATTTGTATTTTTACCCCAAAAACATATTTTCTCAAAACTAGTCCAGAAGAAATCAGATAGAAAACTTTTAATTATAATTTTAAGTCTTCAGTGTAATATGCTAAATTGAAAATATTAATTTGACATGATTATATTTGAAACTTGAATATTCAAATACAAGATGGCATTTTCTTGACGAAAAATTAAACATCATTATATATATAAGCCCCGGCAAAAAGTTCGTTTTTTAGTCAAAGTTTATATTAATAATTACAATCTTACAATGTTCTTCATGTTGGTGGCAGTGTCAATGCTGACAGGTTTCTAATTTTTCTGAAGAATATGGTTGACCAATTTTTTATTAAAATAAATTATGAATCTGTCGTCATATCTTTTGATATAAATCTAAATTATTTGAATCGACAAGGGGTGTTCCAAAAGTAACGATAAAAATGCTATAACTTTTCCCCCTTTTAATTCAGGTTGGTCAAATGTGCAATATATTATCGGTAGGAGGTAAGTATCAGGTTATTTAAAATGTCATGAAAAAATATTTATTAATAAAAAAATTATAGCAATTTAAAAATCTGAAAAATAGTGCTCCTTGAAATTTTGATAAAAATAAGTTAATTTTACTTAAAATGTTTACGCAGGCTCATCTTTTTTTATATAGTGCACATGCGTGTGAATGTATTTTGTCCATTGAGATACTGGTTTTATCATATTGTCTCTGAACCAGTTTTTTGGAATGGCTTTGAGGATATCCCCTATTCGATTCTCCACTTCTTGCTGTGATCCAAAGCGGTAATCTCTAAGGTATGACAAAGTGAAGTCATATAGAGAAAGAACAGCACTGGATGGAGGGTAGGGAAGTTGATCCCAGTGGATTGTTCGAAGTTGATTCTGAGTTACCTGGGCTTTATGGGGTCTTGCATTGTCATACTGGAGCAAAATACCAAAGGACTATTTTCCAACGCAACTATGGCGCATAAGATTACGAACGTTTTTGAGAAGATCACAGTAATAATCAGCATTGATTGTCATATTATCAGGGAGGAAATCAATATGAACAATGCTTTTGTCGACCCCAAAGCATGAAAGCATTACTTTTTGACTGATAGGGAGTTTCCTTCGCTTTGAGGGGGGAGGAGTAGCGCTTTTGGAAGCCATTATTTCCTTTTCTTAGTTTTCGGATCAAAGACGGGTAGCCAAGTTTCATCCATAGATATCTTCTCCTTCGTGTTGAAGTTGCACAACATTTTCTTTGCACTCTCCGTAGCTCCTCATCATTATTGAGTAATCAAAGAACCCTTCGTGCACTAAGCTTACTGAGTTTCAAGTGGTCATTGAGAATGCGATGAACAGAAACAAGTGACATTCCCCACTTCACCTCAATTTCTCAGACAGTACTTACATGGGGAATTTTCATCATCGCATTGTTGGACATCTTGAATGGTCTCCACAGATATTGCACCATTTGTCTACCAGAGCGGTCAGTATTATCCAAACTTCAGCGCCCACTTTTTGCTTCTTTGACTCGACTTCTGCTTAAAGCATTTTCGCCCATCTAGTCGCTGATGAATTTCGGTAGCTACATAGAGTACATTCCACAGTTAAAAATGCAATAATAATTCTCTGGCCGTTTTGATAGTGAAACAAATCTATAGATTAAACTATAAAATTTCAAACTCTGAATATCTAACCATAGACAGTATGTATTAATTTTGTCGATTTTTAAAATGTACATGATATCTATGTCCCAAATTTAATACATACATACATACATATGTATTCTCTACCACATTTAAAAACGTGAATATCAATAAAAAATTTCAAACCAAAAATGTTTGTCTCGTTACTTTTAGGACACGCCTCTTATTACTTTTTATTGCATACTCTAAAATATATAATTTAATAATATGATAAAGAAACACTCTTCTGGCTAAATTGATAAATGAGAAGACCACTTCCTTTTTCTATAGTACCCACCTACTTCCAAAATATATATGTACAAGGTTTTCGTTTAAATTAATCTGCAAAACAAATACCATGAATTATATAGTTATTACATAATATTTACAAAAATGTTTTCAATAGTCATTCGAAAACCTCCAAAAAATTGAAAATTAATGGCCACTTTCGGAAATCAAAAGATTGTTAATTGCACATTACAATTAAGATCACAGAAAAATCCACATAGATACAAGTAGAATTACATAGATCAGTTCTTCAATATTACAAAATTCAAAGAAAAATACACAATCGTTTGAATAGTAGATGGGAAAACTAGTGAATCTGATGTATTTTCAATTGAACATATCAAGGTATAAATTTAAAAACTGGAATTAAATAAAGTCAAAAGGTTTATTCAGAACTATAATTTTATATGATGATCAAAGTGTAATTCAGAATAAGCAGAAACATCGAATATAAACCTAATAATTATCTAGATTGAATTTATTATCTAAATGAATTAAGACATTTCTAATAGATCATTAACTTAACCGATATCGCTACCAAAAATAACAAAATAAAGCAAAAAATAAGAGAAAATAATCAATATATTATTTAACATAGAAAATACTGGAAACTTTAATTTTTAGACCTGATGATGTCATCGGCCCCTTATCGATTACTTAAAAAATCTGTCGATGAATCTTTCAATGTTCCTTTTGTACCCAATTTCAGCCCAGTTGATCCACAGGACAAATGGAATCCTAGGGTGGGGTAATATCCCAATAAGATTTTATACTTCCTGTGTATTGTTTAGGCTGAAATTTTATATTAAATATTTTAAAAAATATGTTAAAATAACTAACTCTATTATGTTTCAAGAAATACTAATATTGCCTTTAAAACTTTGCTCATTTGATCAAATTAATTATATCAAAGAGAGTGTATGATACTGTGATACAATATGGGCTACTCATACAATAATTGACATTTCTACGTGTAAATATTTTTCAATTACATTATATTTATATACACTGTTAGTACCTACATGACTTGGTTCACTTGTCACAAATGTGAATTAATACAAATGAGATTACAACTCTTTTTTACAATATCTAGTTTGTACTTGAAGAGAAAAATATATTAATGAACATCTTCAATATATAAGCTGAACAGTACCAGTGTATGAATATTTTAACTTGAATTGTTTAATTACAACCATTGCCAATAAAGTTTGATAACCAGTATATATATATGCTGGTTATCACACTTTATTGGCAATGGTTGTATGTAATTAGACAATTCAAGTTAAAAAATATATTTAATGGTTATCAAACTTTATTGGCAAGTTTAAATATTCATACACAGGTACTGCTCAACTTGTAATAAATATGTACAAACTGCTTTATAAAGCATCATATTCTCTACTATTAGAAGCTGTGTAAAATTTATATGCAAAGAAGATAATAGCAAGCACACCAGCACATAGAACAATTCCACCAATAAAAGAGGCAGCATCAAATTTTCTTGAAAGTGAAGGTGCTTCAGTAGTAGTTGCATTTTGTTCAAGTTGTGAATTACCTGTTGAACAAGACAGGGAAAAATGAATGTATTAGAGCTTAACGCTTCATGGTCATGACAAAAAGTGGAAACTGCTTGAAAATGCTTTAACCAATGGAATGAAATTTGGTATCAGTGTACTAAATTCTCTTGTGGGTTGTTTTATGCAAAACAATTCACCTCTGACCCATGGCCCCAAGGTCATCTGATGGGCCTTTGAAAAATATCAGTTAAGCCAAAATGGCTAAAATGTACTTTTTACAAAAAATAGATTCTAAATTCAAATATTGATGAAAATGATTTTGGTAGATATACAAACAGTTCATTGTACTATATATTCCAGGTTTTTGAAAATATTGATTTTGTCCAAATGGTGCAATCTAAGAGCCAATTGTTTTTATTTTACCATAGTAAAAAATATGTAATGATATTTCTAAATCCTGGAGAAATGGGCTAAACTACATAATAAACATTTACAAAAAAATTTAGAAGAAAATTGTCACTCAAAAAAAGTTATGAATCTTTGCTCTGCCCAAAATTGGCCATTTCTGAACATCTTATAAATATATATTTAGATAAGAAAAATTGAAAATTTGTTTACTCATAAATTAAGAATAATTCATTAAAATATCTTCAAACTTGGCATATATATTTCTTATCTGATACTTTAATAATGTACCAACTAAGAATATACAAACTTAACCAAAGTCTGAAATTGAGGTCCACTGAGTTTGGGCCCAGGTTTGAATAGTGTGTCAATAATGTAATTTAAAAAAAAAATTATAGTGATTAAATTCACAATTTTTTTGTGTTGATGAATCTTTCTAAGATATCTATGTACTAAATTTCAGCTCAATGCATCCATAGAAAGTATGGTGTAAAAATATGTTTATCCACCAAGGGTTAAAATGGTTTATTAATCTGTATAAAAGTCAGATGTCCTTCCATCTACACATCCATCCATCTTTCAATTTTTCTATATGCTTACTTTAGGGCATAAACTGCTATTGGAAAGTCTATAGAAGAATTCATGAAGTTTTTCTAGCACAGCACAAGACTGTGTGCTACGTAGAACATGTGTTTGTTCTTAATTTAATTTTTAATTCACAAAACTTGTTCTGAGTAGCACATGGCTCAATGTGCATGATTCATGCATGATGTATTAAAATTGAGCTTAAATAGTAATTCCATTGATTTAATTGGTTATACTGGGAAGAGTGCACCTGCTACCCTAATGTACATATAGTAAATAGATTACATGATTACCGATATATACCAAATATATTAGACATTTGACAAAGGAAAAGTTGACATAATGGTAAATTTGTGAAATATTTTGCTTTGTTTGTGAATTATTTCTTATTTATTTTTTAATATCAACCATGTTATGCAAATTGTATACTGCATTAGAAAAGCAATATATGTTAAATTTAGTAAAGGAAAGAAAGGTTTTAATGTCAAATAAAAATGATATGGCTAAAATATTAATTACCTAATATATTTTTGAATTTATATATATATTATGGATGCATAGCTCTAGCATGGGATGTAGAAGTTGGTGATTGGTGATATTAATAGATATCTTACTTTATCAACCAATAATAACTAGAAGAACACTGTAGGAATAGGCATAACTGTGTTCAAAGCTGTGTTCCTAATTTATGGAACTAACAGCATTAACAGAAATGCTAGCATCTGAATTATAAGGAATAGCATTATAAAAAGATTTGATAAAATCAGAATTAATATTAGTCTTAGAATCTGGTATATTACATATAATCTCATAAATACATAAATTAGATTCAGACTTAACACCAATATCAAAATTGGCAGAATCTAAAACATTAGTAATAGTATTAGGGATGGGTTTTGAAGTGTAATTAGCTAAATTAAAATTGACACTAAATCCATATAAATCAGAATTATTAATAATATAATTAGCAATAATATCTTTATGTGTATTACAAACATACTTAATTTTCTTAATAGAAGTTTAGTGTTATAACCCTTATGTTAATCCACTGTTTTGCCGAAACGAATAGCAAAATCTGTATTTATTTAGGTTTATGCCCAACAGAATTCTGGTATACTTTAGAAAATGAGTACGTTTAGACGTGTACTTTTAAAAAGGTCACGCATGTTTTTTATGTGGGATACACGTCAGGAGCATATAATGTAGGCATATTTTGTTAGAGATCATTAGAATTTTGTATACTGATAATTTTTAGATTAATCTGAAATTATGTTCCTTTTCTTTGAGTAACTAAATTAGTTTTAAAAGTACTAAATTCATTCAATGATTATGAGCTATTGTAAACCATTTAGAGGTATTAAGTTATGAAAAAATATTTTTTTATGTAAGTATTAATGTTCTTTATTTTCAGTAATCAAATAAATATACCTTACATTCATATTTTCTATTGTAGGTATTGTTCTGCAATTTTCATAAAAATTTCAATAAATTCGACAAAGTCGAAATTATATTTATATAATAATATTATAGCAGTTTCATTTTATTATTATAGATCGAAGTTTAACCTTGACATAAGTAAAATTAAACTCCTCATATTAAATTTATAGATTTTCTGAAAACATAGATATATTTACAATGTGAAATTTGAAGGTTAAAATATTTTCTATACCATTTGAAAGATTAAGTATTTATTATTTAATAACGAATATAAATATTTTTTTATTTTTTGTCTTTTCATGTTGCTATGATAAAAAAAGTTGTTCTATTTCTAGACTGTACAATACCACCACACTGGTGTTAACGAAGGATACAATATACATATTATAAGAATGTGTCTTATAGATTGATTGAAATAAATTCATACTATATGTATACCTATTCTTATTAGTAACTAACTGTCGAGAAGCCAACAGCACATTAGCTGTTGAACTGAGCAACTAAAAAGATTTAGCCTTCTACTTTTTGATGATGACGAGCAAGTAGGAGTGGCTGGCCTAGTACCTACATCCGGACTCGTTGATGTGGTGGTTCACTTTCTTTAACGCGCGCATTGTTGCAAATGCATCCGGCTACAGTTGATCTGATAAATTGTTCCACCAGTCTGAATTCCCAGTGGACCTAATCTATGTATAGGCTTCATCAACCTCTCTAATTTGCAGTCCGTTTGAGATGTACGTACACAATTTGACGTCCAGCTAGCAGTACCTACTGTATATATTCGCATTAACTTTCCTTTTTTATATGGAATAAAACTATATGTATATCTAGTATCTGATATAATTGATACAGGCATTGCTCCAGCATCTAACGCTAAACTAATTTAATGTTATCTATTGAGTCTCTAAAACTCTTATGAAAGACCGCGACCTTTTTGTCCACTCATTATTAATATATTGTTGTTATTACTATTACATTCCTCAAATTCAACTACTACAATATTTAAATTTAAAACGGACATCGTAGGGTGCAGATTTTATAGCCATAATTTCTTGCTTTTTAGATGTTCAAGTCAACAAAATCTCTATTAGCCATGGTATGGTTGTATTACATCGACCTAGTATGATTAGCATCTGATTTTCCCCCCGTCTACTATCCAGACCAAACCGGCTTCTTTCCTTGAGTGCCCCAAAACTGTAAGCAATGTTTTTTATGTACCTGATGATAATATACAGCTACATATGTACTTATTTGCTCTTCCACTTATGATTTTTTGCGCATTACAGAAACTAAAATGTTATTTTAAAAAATAGTGGTCTGAAGGAGGCTGGTTATATTTGATATTTTTCGTTTACGAAAACTAAATAAATAAACTTTTTCTAGTTTTAAATATGTTGTGTTATTTCCAAAGTTTACTCTAAAATGTCTTATAATTACTTTTTTAAATAAATAATTTATTAACATTTTTTAGAATAAGTAGCTAATTTAATTGTGCTAAGTCTGTTGTCTATCACAAGTACCTTATTATTCTAATATGGAATACGGTTACTTATTTTAAAATTAATTTCAATCTCAATATTTATTTATTCATGCTAGCCGCTTTTCCCTTACTCACAAAAAGATCATACCTTGTGTCAATTATAACAGATATCTATTTTTGTCTATCTAGTGATTGTTGCCATTGTCTAAAAAATCGTAAGTAACAATATACCCGAAACTTGTTCATGAGCAAAAGTAGACGCAAATACATTTTTAAACTAGAAGAAAACTTTCCAAAGATTAGTAGTTTAACAGCATAATGTGTATTATAATTTGTGATAGCTTGAACGTCAAGCAAAAATGTAATTGAAATTTTTTCGAAAAGATCTGATGTTCATTAGCTATGAGTGAAGCGATGGAGACGGATAAGTAATGAATGATCATCACTATTATCTAGGCACCTTGTGCGCCTAAGGAAACTTGATCTATCATTAAAGCTGATGTGGTTTACTGAAGGAAAAGGAAAAATTACAGAAGCTAGCAGAAGATAATATGTCTCTAATTTTTTTATAATTATGATGAATTGATCTTTCTTTTATATTAATTACGAAATATATAAATAAGTTATCTGAAATATTAGAATTTTTTATGTGTCGATGATAAATACTCTAATACCGTTAGCTAAATATTTTTTTCTACTTTTGAAATTTAGTATCTATAATAATCTATAGTGATAAAATTAAATGGTAAATTGAGAAAAGTTTTTTTTTTTAATATTTCGGTACCACTACCATGTACCTTTGTCAATCGTTTATTTAGAAATAAATTTAAAATACAAATAAAAGATCTTAGAAACCTATTGTTATATACAGAAATTATCAAAATTGATATAAAATACAAAACAAATAATCGATAAAAACATTTATTGCTTTAAGCTTTTTGGATCTTATTTGTTATATGTATAAAAAACCCAACAAAGAATGGTGAATCATTTGTGAATGAAACGGAACAAAGATGACTCGAAAACAACTTGGTATAAAACGTTTTGAGGTCCGACCCCAAAGCTCACGGGACGACCCTCTGAAAAATATAAAGCTGGTCCTAAAATACCAAAATGTACTTTTTGTAGAAAAATTAATTCTGAAGCCAAATATTAATAGAATTGATTTATATTTGGTAGATATGTTGCAAATACTTCTTAGTTTGATATACATATATTCCGCTTTTTATATTGATTTTGTGACCAGGGTGCAACCTGAGAACAAAAACAATCGATATTTTTATTTAAAATTTTATATTCCAGTAGGACCTGTTCATCAATTTAAAAAAATTCATAAAGAAATATTGTTGTCAGAAATCCTATATAATGTATTTAGATAGGAAAAAAGTAAAATTTAATTTCATAATAAAATATGAATAGTTCATGGAAATTCTTTATCTGATATTTTATTAATGTGTCAAGTAAAAATCCTCCCTCCCACCCTTGAATTTCCGTGGATGGATTGGACTGAAATTTAGTAACTTGGAAAGATTCATCGACAGAATTTTTAAAAAATCGATAAGGGTGATATAGGTCATTTAAAGTGAGTTTGGAATGATTTCCTGACCTAAAATTGAATTTCAGACATATTAATTTTAATCCACTAACGGGGTCTGGACCCAAATCAGTGGACCTCAATTTTTGACTTCGGATAACCAAATTTGGTCAATAGATTAATTTTATCTTTTACGATATTAATAACGTGGGAAAAGTTCATAGAAATCGGTTGTAATTTTCGTATTGTGAATGCTTAAAAGTTAGCCACTTTTCTAAAATTGTTTCTTTAGAATCGATAATGATACCTAAACTTTATCTGATTTCAAGTAAATTTGTCAGGGAACTATAAAAATCCGTTTTATTTATGTTAATCCCAAAGACGTTATATATGTAGTTATATATAATTAGAAAACTATAGTTAGGTATAATTGAAATCTGTGGTTAATTCTGACAAAATTAATAGAAAAGTGGCTAACTTTTAAGCATTCACTATTCGAAAATTACAACCGATTAATATAGTAAAAGAAAATATTAATCTATTGACCAAATTTGGTTATCCGAAGTCAAAAATGGTATTAGTAATAGATGTTAAAAAATTGTCTAATTTTCTGAAGTCCTATAATACTCTTGTTAGCTCATAGATAGTTGTATGAACATTTAATTTTTTATTTTTGCAGTCTGAATCTTTATATACATAGTTTTTTTTGGACAACTTATAGAAATTTCAGATGTATCCAAATTTGGCCCTGTTTTATAATTTTTTGGGGGTAAACATACATATGTTTTGGATATTTTTACAGATGTTTAACACACTGTATAATTATAATATTTTGAAATTTCTATTTTTAGTAACATATGTTATTATACCTCATTATTTGTTTCGTATTTTTTATTACATGTTTAGTTATTATTTTTAGTTAGATATATATTTACTGCTTATGTTTATCCTGTATATGAAACTAATTTTAGTATACTACACAATTTTATCAATCAATGTTTGACTTGAGAATTGATTTTTTTCAAAAAGTCCAATTTGGCCCAATTTTGATTTTTTATAGGGCTATCACGTGACCTTGGGGTCAAAGATCAAAATTTGTTAAAAAAAATATGCAAGAGAAATTAGTACACTAAGACCAAATTAGATAGAGCGTATTCCAAAATTAAAGTACCATTTTCGTCAATGGGTGGTGTTACTGCCCCCTCCCCGGTGACCATGGGGGATCTTCTATAAATATATCTAAAGAGTATAATTGACTTCGTATTCATTTCTTACCCATTATAATAAATTTCTAATAGATTTATTTCTGAAAAAGTTATTTATAATTCTTTAAAATTATTGTCAAGTTTTAACTGAACTAAATTTAATAAATAAAACTTATATTGGCTATAGTATGTACGGGCGAATGTGCTTGTTATTTACTACAAATGCCTAAAATTTCTGGCACATTATAAATATGAAATTTGACGCTCAGTCTTGTGTATCTTTTGTAACTAATCAGGCATTATATAGTTTCTAAAATCCTTATTGAATTTCACACATCAGCGAGAATGGTCTTGTAAAAAAATACCGAGATTATAATTGAGTCTAAATGTACATTTGACTTTCGATGTAAAGTGAAAATCTGAGTCTGTCCGACGCCGCCGAGCTATATCCAGTACCTGCCTACTTGTATCTAGCGTTATGCTTTTCCTATCGATTTAGCTATCTATAATGTACATAGGTCTATCTCTAGTAATCAAAATCTGATATCCAATTTATGCTGAATCTATGTACAAAGACATTAGTTTTTGTCGATATGCATACTATGGGAAATGATATTGTATGCAAATATCTCTATTAATAATTTTAAAAGATTATTTTAGCAAACATTAATGTATGTATTTTGTGGATTTGATGCAGTTGTAGTTCTTTCTAAATTTGAAATAAAATGAATACAATTCCTGTTGATTTGAATAATTTCCTTTTTATTTATGTATTTCATACAACTTCAATTACAATTATGTAGCTGACAAAATATGTGTGCAAAGTGTTTGAGTACTTCAGTGAAAGTGTTAAAATACCTAGCACCATAAATTAAGAGAATGAGATGAAAATAAAATAATTCTTTATAAATATCACAGCAAAAGTATCTTGACTATAGGTATAACTACCTAGTCATTTATAATACATAAAAATCCGTCTTGTTCTTTTTATACAAAAATCATTATAATATCTCTATGTGCATTGTATTGTGAGTGAATTTTGATTTGTAGTTGATCATCGGTCCGTGCCATGATTTAACAATTTCATTTCCATTCCATAATACATACAACCGAGGTATGTTGTTGGGTTCACTAGAGAGTTATACATTTTAGAAACCAGATTTTACTTGATTTTATATTATCAATGTGTTTTTTATCTAATAGTTTCCTGCTTATATGTGTAAATCAATTCTTCATATTATTTTTGGTCATTGGACTGAAGTGGTCCTTGAAGAACGTTTTCCTAACTGGTTGAATTATTGTCTAACCTCTACCGGCCTGCTATTGGAATGATAAATATTCTGGAACAGTGTAGGTAGCTATAAGTTAGAAATGTAATTTATTTAGCTAGTTTAGCGAAATCTGATAACTATAATATTATTTCACAAGATCGAAACTATTACTTACTGTTTCATCACCGCTGAGTAGAGGGTGTGCGTTCAATCACTGTAAAATTTCATTATGTTTATTTCAGCATAGTATGTAATCAAATATTTGGTTATTGATAAATCTGCTTTTTCATTGAATGGTTTCTAGTAGGTGCATTTTATACTTGGAGGGAATATCTTTTGGCATTTCAACTTTGAAGGATATTTTGGGGGATATTCTGTTATCAAAGTTATTTATAATTATCTGATGTAGAAACGGTCAAACACTTCATTTCTTCAATTACTTAATTAATTGTTGTCATGTTTTTTGTAGCTTATTATGGATTACTGTATCAATAACAATCTGTTTTTTTCGTTTTGGCTAGATAATTTTAACAAAATAATAAAATTATTATGATTTACCTCTGGAATATCGTAGATACAATGTGTATACGGTTAAATTAACATCTATAGAGCTGTCTGAAATTGTCTGCTTCTTTTGGCAACGGATGAACCAAAAGATTGTCCAACAACACATAAAATTTCAAAAGAAAAGTTACTTTTAAATTAAAATAAGATTTAGTTTTAAATAAACTGAATTGTCATTTTGTATGCTTTTGTGGTTTACGTATGTACATATTTACAAAGCATGAAAATGTGATTTTATTATTAGTTGTGCGAGGTAGGTACTTTTATCAACAATAGATTTCTGTATTATTTACTAACCCTTTCTGGTATTTCTGAATTTAAACGATAGACCCTCTTAATAATAAAGGTGGTGCTGTTATCTACTGGTTTTATATAGCAATATTTTCAATTAAGATGAACTTTTTGAATGACATTATGTTAACTATTGTTCATCTGTTTAGTTTTTGAATGAATGGGATCAGATTTTATTACTATTTTAAGTATAATACCTATGGATAGGAATTGGTGTTTCGAAGCTATTCCACTCTACAATATCTAATGTATAGGTACGAAATAACAGTAATAAGGTGTTCCTTTACACGAGCAGGATGTTGCACAAACTCGTAGTTATAAATAATAAATAAATTATAAGAGTAGATAACCATTAAATTTTACTAATAAGCTAACAGTTTCAAACACTGATTTGAATTTATGGGATAAAACTGATTAAAAATACGCATTCTATGTTGTTAGAAATTTTATATAATCTTAGTTATATCTTGACAGCATGTTTTAATTCATTTCTAGATTTTAAAAATAAAACAGTAGACAGATATTCAGTTTTCTTTCATGATAACGTATATCTATCTATAACAAAGTTAATATAAAATTTATTTTCTTGAATTTTATGGTTTTTTATTTTTCTTAGATTTCTATCATAAAATCAACTGAATAGTTGGTTAGAATAGTTCAAAATTTCAAAAGTTATTGTTTTAACTTGAACATTCAAAAAACGTTAAAAAACTGCACAAATTCGTATTTTATAAAAATCATTTTTAGACGTTTAATTGAATTTTTCATATTAGCTGTTTATTTACCAGCATTTTTTTCTAATCCCACGGGGCTCTCAACACTCCTTAAGTTTTATTATACATCGCTAAAAACGGTGGTACCACCTTCCCCATTATAGACCGATTGGATTGAAATTTGACACAAACATGCCCATATCAAATGAGGAAGATTCCCAAATCAAAAATCGATACTGAATCTTGGTTAGCGACATTTGAACGTCGTCAGTCAGAAAATTTGACAATTTCTTGTTTGTATTCGATTAAGCTTAAATGTGACCATATTCGTTGAGTAAAATATTAAAGATTTCAATTTGGACTTTTTCAAAATAATATTGATCATCGATTTTTAATGTTATTATTCATTCATTTATTTATATGTATACCTTTCAAAAATCAATAAAATGCTTCTAAAATCTATTAAAATTATCCTTTGTTTATCAACTTAGCCAATAGATGTAGTTTATCAGAAGATAGTCAAGGACCATTATACTGCTTTTTTCAATAGTGATTTTATGCTAAGTTGATGATGACGGCATGCTCATTGCTGAGCTTCGGCCGACCCATTTGAAATGATCCGCCAAACTTTGCGGATAGTCAGTCCAAACGATTTTCTGATGTTGTCAAGATACTGGGTCTTTAGTCTACCTTGGTGTCTATAGAAGGATAGTTTTCTTTTTCGAATGTGTCTTAACAGGAGAGCTCTTCAAAGATGCTAGCATTTGTTCTATGCTCTTTGTATCTGATTCTAATTTTTTAACAATCAAAAGGACGTCATAAAAAGTTGGAGTGGGGAGTGTAGCGTTATAAGTCAATTCATTTTTAATATTTCAAAAACTTTAGGGAGGGGGCCTTCGCCCCCTAATCCACCAATTAGGAGCGCTGCACCTGAACCTCGCTAGGGGCTTTAAAATTTCCAATTGGCATCCCTATGATTTCTATTTATTATATGGTTTATTGTTAGTTGACTGTGATGCTTTCAGTTTGGTCAATGTTTGTATTGCCTTCACGAGGACTGGAGGTGATGTTATTAATCATGGTCTTCACGCGGATGTACGACCGAGTATATCCTAATTAATTTACAACTGTAGGATTTGAAAGTTTTTTAAATGATCTCAGTTTACGGTGGTGGTTACTTGATTAATTTATAATCGGAATAGTGTCACTGCAGTTAGGATAGGCCCATTTATTGCTCGACTCTCCTTTTCAACAACCAATGGAGCATCATCCATTTGTTGATTGTTTTTGTCTTCATTTGGTTAGTTCTACTTCTGACTGCTCCTTCCACCCTTTACATCTGCGCTCACCTTCTTCCTTAATCACATGAAGTGAGTCACCATTCGCTTCGTCTTCTTGCTCTGATTGGATACAGATGATAGGCATGATGTTTGCGTTGATAGAGATGAAATTATTGGATATGGTGCCCTTTCCAGCAAGGGTATCTACTCGTTCATTACCCATGATGCCTACTTTCGGAAATGTGTCACACTACTCCGGCCTTAACCAACCCGTATTCACCATTCAAACAAGATGGAATTCATAAATGTATTCAACATTATTTTTTCTTAACTTAGATTACAAAGCAAAATGCGGTATATCTAAATTTAAATTAAACGATTACTCAGGAATTGTTAATACGATATAAATATTAATTAGTTAATTATAAATTTAATTTTCTTGTTAGTAATCTATAGAAAACAGAGAGCTTAGCTAAACTAAATTATTATGGAAGCAAATTATCGCTAATTAATTGATCTGATACAAACCATTTATGCTAATTCAAAAACAATGTGATTGAACAGTGTAATTTATCGTTTAATTATAAAATAATTTTGTTAAATGATTCTATGCAACTTAATTAATTGCCGGGTCAATACACATTTCTGTATTTTGGTGAAATACAGTCATTTCAAATACAACATATTTTTAATCAAGGTTGTTAAATATGTAATAAAGTATAACTATCTTCTTCTTCAGAAATGTGTGCATACTACTCAATTCTATAATTTATTTAACAAAGACATTTAATATTATTAACATCTTAATTGTTGTAAAATGAACAACTAATTGATATAAATCACTATACCAAACTTTCTTGGAGATTTTTCATTAAACTTTATTTTCTTTTAATTGAAAAAACTCTAATTATGTATTTACAACATTTTTTAATATTCAGAATTTAAAAAAAGTTCATATTGGGTATGTTTAGGATAAAATATTATACAGTAAGTGATATTAGGCGCCGAGTCAAGGGCTTGATATTTTGTGGGTCAAATACAAGAAGTCAGATGCCTTTAGCTTTTCCCAATGATATTTTTCATAATATCCAAATGGAAATAAATTGAGCATTTTATTTTTTTAATTTCAGATTCAAATATTTATTTTGAAGATTTAGTGGTGGTTATTTCCACTATATTATCAATTCTGGATTAAACTTAGCTAGCCTTTCTTTGATGTCATCATGTAAGGAAATTGACAATTGTGGTTTGCATTTCTCAACTTCCAATCTAAAATTTGAGCACATATTTCAATACATAATAAAAATTTGAATTTGCACCTTTCAAAATAATATTGATCATCAATTTTTAAACTCAAATTTATTCATTTTTTCAAATCCAAATTGCTGATAAGCTTCTAAAATCCATTACAATCATCCTATGATTTTCAAATTTGGCATCATAGACTTTCAAAGCCATCTAAGCCAATGGCAATTGCGTGTTAGCTCCAAAGCTCAGTCTAGCCTAATGGGCTTTATAGGATTGTTGAAAATAGGCCATCTTTGAGCGCTACTCATGCAAAAGTGAAACTGTATATTGACCTCCACTTCCTCCTTGTCTGGTTCCAAAATCAGTGAATCTCAGTTTCTGCAAATTCCCAAGTAATTTAAAAGCTATGGCGTTTTAATTACTTGGTGAATTTCTTCATATGTTATTAGCGTGAAGAAATTCTGAATACCATGTTCAACATTTCACTGGAAAATGGTCGACAAAATTTTGCCGATCATTTTCCATTGAAATGTTCAACATGGTATTCATAAAAAATACATTTTTCTTAAGTTTAGAGATTCTTTACTAGGTTTTTTAAATTATAAAATAAATAGGTTAAAATGTTTGTGGACTTATTGTATCCACCAAATTGGATATCATTTAGAGAAAACTCATTTTCCCATTGACCTAAAGTTTGGCTCTTTATCAATTTTTTGTGAAAGAATCTTTCAGTCCAATCCGTTCAGTTTGAAATACGTATGTTTTTTAGAAGGAATTTCTGTGCTATTTTTTAACTTTAGTGTATTCTTCAATTGTTTTGAATAATGAAAGAAGTCAGTAATTCTGGCTGTTTTGGTTATTGTGTGACTGTCTAATGCACATACAAAATAAGATCATTTGAAATACTAGGACCCAATGTATCTGTCTGACCTTTATCTGCTTGGATTCACAATTTTGAAATAAGTGAAATTTATCAATAACAGCTTTGGGAATTAAATTTAGAGAAATCGATTTTGTGGTCTCGAAATAAAATTCAATATTCCTAAATATTGGGTGACATTGACCCCAATAATTGATTTTTAAACAAAGGAAGGAAGCTTCTTATTTCTGTTGCCAAGATAAATTAAATCTTTGTACACTACTGACTACGCTAGGCTAGATTTAATATTTATGATTATACGGCTGACATACTTGAAATAATTTTACTGCCTACAAGTAACACGGAATCTACATAAGATTTCGCTTTGGAAATGTTCTTAAATGTGTCGGCGGCTAGAACTTTAATCCTCTTTAATTGAACTAATTTTTCTTTGGTTTTTATGTTTCAATGACTTGCCGTGTCTTTTGTTTCCTTTTACAAATTGGTCAGAAGTTTTTTATTTTTATACATGAAACTATCGAAAAGGGAGTTAGGTAGATAGCAAAATAATCTCGCCTTGGTTTTGTCAAATTAAATTTTTAGTCTTGCATGGAAGTAAGCAATGAATAGAAAAGATAAGTGAAGATTAACTTATTTATAGTTAAAGAATTGACATTTTTAATACGAAATTATTTTCTCACTTATGGATTCTAGTCACTATGATAATTGTTCAGTAACTCACAGGAAAATCTATTTCGTTTTGTTATTTGACTTTCTAAGTTACAGGTTTTGGCGAATTTTATAATTTCGATTTAGTTTTGTCTGTCAGTATGTGACACAAAAACTTACCACCAGATTTAGAGCCTAAAGATAAGAAAATCTAATGGTGAGTTTTTTTCTCATTTCCCACTACCGCTGGGGAACATTCCGGGTAATATCTTCAATGAATTGATATACGTTGTGCACCT
>JAUYWI010071965.1:0-14247 GCA_034780595.1 Parotoplana pacifica | reverse complement strand
AACAAACGTATACAGTTCCTGGGCCTCAACCCTCCCCTTGACGTCCTCCAATCGTCCCCGCATGCCGTGATGGACTTACTGTTGTCGGTAGGCCTGGTCAGGCCCCCAGAATAGGCCGGTTCCGTGCAGACTAGGGTGTTTCCATCCATTTTGTTTTCATCCAGCCACTAGTGCCATCTTTGTAGCCTGTATTTCGGTTTCGTAGGAGCAGGTGAATGGGCAACCTTTTCTGTGTATGACATGACTGACAACCGGGCTGTCAGGGTTCCCTGTCGTGATGGCAGCTGCACTCCCACCCTTCCTTGTCACTACTGATGATGAGCCATCTGTGTACACAATTATCTTCGCCTTTCTGTATCTGATTGTGTTGATTGCATCTTCTTTCAGTTTGTCCTTCTCTGTGGCTTTTGTAGACCCATCAATATCTTTGTGTGCCTTCCAGCCATTGTTTTAAGTCCATTTTTTCCATGACGGTGTTCTTTTCTTGTAATTGGCTTCTTGATTCCCAATTTTCTCTTCTATCCCTGCTTCTAGTGAGGTTATAATTTTGTTAGCATTGTTCCTTAGACTGGATATGATCTTGCTACGGTATACTGGGCCTTCGCTGCAGATATTTTTTGTTCTTAACGGACCAATTGAAGATTTCTGTCACCGCTTCTTGCTCCTTCAGCCTGGCGGTTTCCTTATTCTTCTCACTTGACCAAATTGCAACATCGTCTGCATACATGCTGATGTTAATGCCATTCGTGATGGACTCCTTGACTGCGTCTATAAAGAAGAGAAAGAGGTTAGGCGATAACATTGCTCCTTGTGGTAGGCCTCGACCCAATTTTTTCTTTTACCGTGGACGTTTGCTGACCTAACTCTGGCTTTACGATTCCTGAAAAAACCTGCGATCCATTTTATGTACATACAGACGGTCGATCAGTTTGTATCTCCAGACCATATCGTATGCTTTTACTGTAGTCTAGGAGGGCGATTACACCGGGGTTTTTTTGGAAACCGTTGCTGATATTTTGGGTGATCTTGATGACCTGATCTTCATACATCTGAATATTCTGAAGCCCGTTTGTTCTGGTTGCAGATGAGCTCGTGTTTCAGTTATGTGCATAAGTCGCTGCGCTATCATTCGTTCCATCCCCTTAACTTGTAGTTTCATCATCAATAGTCTCTTCCTTTAGCTTCTGCTTATCTTCCTGTTCATATTTCTGTCACTCTTCTTCATCTCTAGTTGTAAAAGTTCATGATAATGTCTGTTTTTTCTTTGTTGTCTTAAAATTCCCTTCCGTTGTGTATAAGTGGTTTGTTTCTGTGCATCTGTTTAGCGCTTTGATCAGATTCCATGGTTTTCGCGGGATCTTGGAACTGCGAATGAACGCGGGCACCAATTAATACAATCGGATGGTCATTATTAATACACTCTTTGAACATCCAAAACTCGGAAATACATTTGGACTTCCCTTGACGAACGTACCAGATATCAGATTGACTATATCATCATTCGGAACCGTTGGAAATCGAACATCCTGAACTGCAAAACCTACCCGTGTGTTGACTTCGATACGGATCACCAATTATTGATAGCTAAGACAAGATTCAGGCTTAAACAAATTATAAACAAACGCCACCACTGCGATTTGATCAATAGCATATCCCTAATACCTTTTGTGTCAACCTGACTAATCGTTTTAGCGCTTTAACAGTGTCACTGAAGAAGCACCACCAGAAGAGATCTAAATTCAATAAAGGAGTATGTGAAGAACTTGGCAGAAACCCACGTCCTAAAAAAAGAAGGAAAAAGAAACGCGAACTCTGGATCACGCAAAACACTATTAACATGGCTAATCAACGACAAAAAACAAAAACTGAACTTGGCTTTCATTCCGATCGATTTAAGGATCTATCCCAGAAAGTGACAAGGAGTTGTAACGTAGACAATGAGCATTACCTCCTAGACTTATGCTTGCAATTTGAATGTGAAGCTACTTATGGTAATTCAAAATCACTCTTTAGAACTATCAAGGAACTTAACAAGAAGTTTACATCAAGAATGGATGCCCTAAAAGCAGCTGATGGCATATTTAATTTGGAGCCTGCACGATTTCATGTTGCCTGAGCGAAAATGATGAAAATAAATTCTGAAAACGCTGCATATCGTAGTTTGTTATATTTCATTATAGCGTCTGGAACTGACGAAACATAGTGAACGCGAAAATATTATTCCAGCAAAACCCATACTTTTTTTTATGAAGTCGGCTTTTTACTTTGTTTTGGTTTGTTTTATAATTTTTGTTTATTATGTTATTTGATTAACTATTTTAGAAACTAGAAAAACTAGAAAACCAGTTACGTATTCATATGAGGAAAAAGAAAATTACAGGTTGGTGTGTTATGTATAACATTTATTATTTATGTATGAATAATCATTTCCGTCTGTGATATTTTAGTGATCCTGATTATGCCCATTCTTCTTTCAATGATGATAGTGATGACGATTTTGTAAATACTCCTCAACATAAAAAGTCTTTTAAAAAGAGAGTTCAAAAGCGAACATTGGTATGTGCAAAAATATTAGTTTATGATGTTGTGAGTCATAATTTAACTGTACTCAATTATATATGTATTTATCTTGTTGCTGACTGTTGTAGTTTGCGTCAACAATAGAATGGCAATTAACTTTGAAGTAGGAGTCAATTTCAACCAAAATTGGAATATTTTAAAAACTATTGAACAGATCTGGACGATATTTTCATCAACTTTCTTCTTGGGTTATTTTTTGGGAAGGCGGGATAACTATGACGTTACACAATATTATTAGCCTGAAAAGGACATTTCTGGTGGTTTTTAGTCCTACAATTATATGTCATAGTGTTATTCTATCATTTTAATTAATTTACATTATTTCCTAGATTGAAATAACTTCATTATTAATGGGGTAACAGCTAAAATTCATATCGCTCATTTGGGTTACACTGGTACAGGATTGTTAAAAGTTTTTTGATAAGGTTTTTGGCTTCTGTCTGTGAAACTTTCAAGAGTATCTGCGGCGTAGAAAATCCCATCCAAATTGGTCCATGGGAGTATGGTGGTTAATTCTAGATCCTTCAACGACGATGCTAAAAAGCCGGTGCATTTGTATTTGTTTTCCATATAACAAAAATATAATTGCAACTGGTTTCTTCCAAATACAACCAAAGCGCCAGATTCTGTATTTTATACTGAAATGAGTCACTTTCTAAAATTAAATGTAGTTGTTCGAACATAATTCCATAATATTTTTTCGGTTTATTTCTCTCTGACAGGGAGTCGCAGATCCTCATTCTTTTCAACTCGCCATTCCGATTTTTCAGCGCTTTCTATCTTCATGATCCCCAAGCTTCAATCCAACCTTTCGATATTCTCTTTCTGTCATGCATTTTCGGAACTACTTTGGATGCTCTCTTTTCCTTGTTCCTTCCACTTCGAGATTCCATGCCCTTTTTACACCACTATTCTCTTCCTTTCTTAGGACGTGACCACACCTCACTAATCCTACAATATACTCTCCCAGAGCAAGTTTTCCATCAACACTTCGGAATTCATCTTATTCCTCTGCTTAACTCCACATTTCTAACCATAGCCTTTTCTGCCTTTCTTAGGATATTTTGTCTATTGATTTTGCTACCCAAGTCTATGCCGCATATACAGTTAGTGGTCTAATACATGTGCTATATAATTTTTGTACCTTTATTGCTAGAGTTAGCCACACAGCACTGATTCCAGATCTCTAAACCTTTGCCAGCCAAATCTCACTCTCTTTGTTACTGCCAATTCGCTACCTCCTCCTGGACTTAGTGTATCTCCCAAGGTTTTTTAACACATTTTCTTCTATCTTCCCATGCTCTTTAACATTTCTATCAGACTCATTTCCCTACATACATTTCTTACATTTGAAATCAGTAGTCATTGAGATAGTGACTTTCTTTCCAGAGCATCTAGCGTGAATCCACTTTTCATACTTTCTGCACAACAATGAGTTGTTCATCACTCTTTTGCCACATATTTCACAAGGATCAATATCTTTGCCTTCACTCAATTCCATGATTTTTGTCTTTCCCATGTCTAATTTCAGAACCTTTTCCCTCGCATGCCTCTTTCTATTTCCTTCCTAAACTAGTCATCTAGCTCCTTCATGGACTCCGCCATTATCACCAAATCATCAGCATAAAGCAATTCGAATAACTCCCCCTTTCCTTTCTCACTTTCTCCGACAACACGTCCACAACTAATGTAAGTAAAAGTGGTGACAATACAGACCCCTGATATACACTGGCTCCTCTGAGAGTGTTGACCCAACCCTGACTCTGATCTGACATCCTCATACAGTTTCATTATCCCACTCACTAAGATCTCAGTAACAAATCTTTTTCTTCAATTACGCTATGTGGCACGTGATCAAAGGCCTTCTCAAGATCTACAAAGAACATATATAGTTTCCGCCGCTTCTACATATAGCATTGTTGCATCTTTCTTGTAATACAAATCGCATCAATTGTCCCTCTACCTGGCATAAGACCATACTGCATTTTGTTGATGTCCACATTTTTTCTTTTATTCTGGCTTCAAACACCCTTTCCATCACCTTCATTCCATGCTCCAATAGCTTTAGACCTCTATATGAGCCACCTTTCCCTTTGAATATTGGAACCAAAATACTGCTCTTCCACTCTTCTGGCATACTAGCATACTATGTCCATGCAAAATCCTGTTCGCTATTTCCAGCTAAACCTCACTCCAATGATGAGATGCCAAAAAATATCCTCTAGTAATTCCAGATGGTCCTCCCTTTCCGCTTTTCATACCTTTCAAAGCTTGCTTTACTTATTTCATGACAATAGGTTCCATTGGTCCCTTTCGATTAGCTTCAGCGACCCCGTTCCAGGCATTTCCCACATTCATTATACTTTCCATATGCTCCTTCCATACCTTTTTCTTTTTTCCTCCTTAAAAACAATCCTCGCTTTATATATTTTATACAACCCCCCGCCACTTTCCAATATATTCTATTTTTGTCTGAATCTAGTTGTTGGATTTCCTTTTCTGCAGCCTTTTTTTATTGCAGATGCAACTTCTCTTTTAACCTTCTTTTTGTCCTTCTTGTAAGAACAGAAGTCTCTGTATAATTGTTATTCTGTGAAAGAGAGCGATATTTGTCTGGCAAAGGTTTAGAGATCTGGAATCAGTGTTTTTTCGGCTATAGACTCACTCGCAATGAAGGGACAAATATATAGCACATGCGTTAGACCAGTAATTGTATATGCGGCAGAGACATGGGTAGTAAGATGAATAGAAAAAAATATCCTAAGAATGGAAGAAAAGGCTATGGTTAGAAAGATATGGTGAGTTAAGCAGCGGGATAAGATAAATTCAGAATTGTTGATGGGAAAGCTTGTTCTGCGAGAGTCCATTGTAGAGTTAGTTGGACGCAACTGTCTAAGGTGTGGTCACTTCCCGAGAAAGGAAGAGAATAGTGGTGTAAAAAGCGAAGGGACATGGGAAAGAGGGCGTCCAAATTTTTCCAGGAAATGTATGGCAGAGAGAGAATGTCGAATGGTTGGATTGAAGCTTGGGGATCATGAAGATAGAAAGCGCTGGAAAATTGGTGTGGCCAGTGGAAAAGAATGAGGGTCGGTGACTCCCTGTCAGAGGGAAATAAACCGACCTAAAAATAAATGATGACAAGACCCCTCAAATCAATTTTCTATAAATTCTTGTAGATTGTATAGTAAGTAGTAATAGCTAAACAACTGGAAAATTTCATTAAAAACTATTTCTCCAAAAAAATTAAATTGACCATATATGAAAATCCTATATATTTAAATACGAAAAATGGAACAATTAATTCTCTGAATAAATACGAATAATTCATTGCCATTTGAGTCATTTGTCCAAAATATCGATTTTCGCTAAAAAAATATTTATGGATTTGTGTTTTACTGAATGCCTAGTGGACCTACACACTAAATTTGAAGTCAATCAGAAAAACTTTAAATGACGTCTTTGGCTTCTGACTTGACCCCTTATCGATTTTTTTCAAAAAATATTTGTCGATGAATTTTTCTAATTGTACCTATGTACCAAATTTCAGCTCATTCCATCTACAGGGAGTATGAACCCCCCCACCTCTCTCTCTCTCTCTCTCTCTCTCTCTCTCTTATCTAGCACGGTATGTAAAAGTAGCCTTATCTATCCAGGATTAACACTCGATACATTTAAAACCACCCAAAACTATTATATTGGCATCAGTGTATCGAATTCACTAACTAAATTTATGAATTGAATCTACGTATCACATTTCACTGGTACATTGTTCTGGTTTTAATTTTTAGAAGTTTAATGAGGTTGGTTGTTTTTATAAGTAGTCTTAGAGGGAATTTTATAGTTTGTTTTGTATTTTGGTGAAGTTATTTTTTTATAACTTTGTTGGTGATGTTTAAAATAGTGCTTACTTTCATCTTCCCATTTGTTGTAACTTTACCATAGTATTGACTTTAGATGAGTTTATCGTCTTAAATCAAAGATTTTGTTCACTACCTGTCTATGTAGGTAATAGTAGTAGGTAGCACGGTGTATTCCATATCTATGAATAGGTTACAACTCCTGTTTTGCTTTTTATCTAGGTTGTCTGAAACAAGTAGTGTTTGTAACAATAGAAAAAATAGAGAAACTCATTTCAATCATCACATTATATATCCCCACATAATTTTAGTCCCAATAATTTGGTTAATTTAACTAAAGTTATGTACAATTAAAATTGTTTATGTTCCACAGTCATAGAATGTTGGTTAAGTATTTAAACAAAAAAATAATTAAATTCTATTTTGTTAAAAATCTTTGTATACGTATATCAGAAATATTGTTTACTTTTTGCTGTCCAAAAATATTTGAAATCGGTTGAGAATTGATAAGAACTAAAATTATATGCACGTAATAGTTATTAATGTCTTTTATAATATAATCTTGATTATGTTTCAAAACTCTACTTTTTAAGACACATCAAAAGATTTTATAATAATAAAATTTGGACAGATAGTTTTCTTAAATGGCGAAGAATTATTTATAAACATTACTTTATAGACTTAATTTTCGAGACGACTTTTTCTAAATTTCTAATGATTGTGATCTTTTGAATGCACCCGAAATGTCAAACAATTCCTGTCATTTTCTTTTATTTAGTGATCTCTTGGAAAATTTCGATTTAATATTTTATTAATCTTTTTAACGAATTATTCTCCTGAATTCATAAGTACCACCAAAACATGCTTGAAAAATAATCATATACTTGTAAAATATTCAAAACTGAATACTTCTTTAATTTGATTTACAATCAGAAAATTATATTTTTCATCCAGTTGTTTTATATACTGGTTTTATATTCTTCTTCTGTATTGTTTTACAGGAGTCCCCAATAGATACTGAGTTTCTATCTGTACCAAAACGATGTAATGTTCGAAATATTGAAGGTGGACTTGAAGGAGCTAAAGCTCGGTAAGTTTTAATCACTAAATATTTTACCAATTCAAAAGTTATTATTATTATTCATGTACAAAGTATGTAAAGTGAGGATATTACTCTTATATACACCCTATAACAACAAAACTATATAAGTACAACTTACAAAAAAGTAATTATTGCTGTGTTGTTTTTAGTTTACATGTTAGCGCGGTTCCCAAAAGTATGCCTTGCCGAGAAAATGAATTTGACGATATCTGTGCTTTTGTTGAAAATAAACTAATTGATGGAACAGGAGGGTTAGTATAGTTTTCTTTTTCTTTAGAAAACGATTAGAAACATGTTTTGAAACCTATTTATTTTAATTCAGGCATGCGATTTTTCCGGATTTTCAGCTATTTACCTTCTTACAATTATTTTTTTCTAAATTGTCTTTGTACGGTTCTCACCCTAAATCAAGTTATATAGTTAATCACATGGCTTCTAAAACATTCCAGTTTTTTGGACTGCCAATCACATGCTCAGTGATGGTTAAGGTTTGCTTCAAACTCCGTAGGGTCTGAGTTCCAACTTACCAACAAACAGGTCAAAGCCGGTTTCCTAGTGGTTACTCATTATCAGAATTAATGGTTCATACACATTTCTGATTTGATTTCTGAACTCTTTTTAGTCATTTTTCTTTATGATATAAGTGTATTGCCTTTTATATTATCTCAGCTGTATATATATTTCTGGACTGCCTGGTACTGGCAAGACGGCCACTGTTACAGCTGCTATTAAAAGTTTAAAGGCGGATAGTGAACTGCCAGATTTTGATTTGATTGAAGTGAATGGAATGCGAGTTACGGAACCATCTCAAGTTTATGTGCATATTTTGAAAGTATGTCAGTTTCTTTTTTTATTGTAGTGCTTTATTGTAGATTCTTTGAATTTTTTATGTTCGGAGTTGAATAAATGAAATCTACAAAATGTTATATTTCTACTAATTATAATTAGTAGAAATATAGTAGAAATATCAAAAATTTCTCTACAAAAGGATAATTATCCTTTTGTAGAGAAATTTTTGATATTATCTTGTTACTTGTTCAATATTTTAAACCTAGGAATTGACTGACAAGAAAGTTACCGCCAAACACGCTGTTGAGTTGTTGACAAAAGAATTCTGTGCAAGAAAAGGAATTCGGAAGCCATGTGTATTAATAGTAGATGAGGTGAGTAACTTTAGTTACAATAAATATTGTTTTATTTTAAATTTAGTTTTTTAAATAGGTGCAAACCAAATAAAAAAACTGATCGATATTTTGTATAATTTGATACGACATGTATGAGATAAGAACTTTAACATCATCAGTCAACCTACTCAAAAAATGATACGGAAAAAGATTTTGTACTTAACAAAATTATAAGTAGTACAATAAGTAATCATATATTTAAAAATTCATTTTAAAATTATCCTTTTGAAAAGTCTGTAGCAAAAATTGATTTGACTATCCCCCCCACTCAGTTTTTTAAAGACGGATTTGTATGAAATTTAGCACCTGTTTCCAAATTTTCGTGTATTTGGTGAAATGCTAATATCCATCTACAGAAATATGAATTTGTTTACAGGTAGTGTAGGATATTTTTTGCAAAGGCAAAATGATACAAAGTAGTTAATTGAAATACCTTCAAATTTTGTATACTCAACAGGGATTAGAATCTTCCGCGGATTCGCGGAATTCCGCGGATTTTCAAGCTGAAAAGGTTATTTTTGTGGTTCTTTTAAAACTTGTAGGGGCTAAGGGTAAATGTCTTTTCAAGTACTTGTATGATTTTATATATTATATGTTTTCTAGTATCAAAATGGACAACATGTATATAAATATAGTTTATCCCAATGGGCCCTATCAAATATATTCCGCGTTTTTTTTTCATTTACCATTCTAATCCCTGACTCAAGGACCAGGGTTGCCACTCGTCCCGGTTGTGTCCCGTTTTGGCGTCTCTGGGATCTAAATTTCAATTATTCCAAAAATGGCATAAAAATCAGAGGGTGAGCATGGGGTAGATACCCCTGTTCTGCCTCTGATCGTTTCATTCAAAATTTTCTAGTGAAATATTTCAAAAGTACCTGTAAGAAATGTATGATTTAATATGTATTTCCTAACCTTAATTTTAAAATATATATAATTTTATCATTACTTTTTAGATCTGTTATTTTTCGTGTTATTGTTCTTGCGAGTTTTGAGCTATTATCACAAACCGAGGTACTAAGCATCTTGGTTAACATTTTGTAATGCTCTCATTTTGCTTATTTGCACTATAATAAGTCAAAACATTTCCGGGGGGCTTTACCACCCTAACCCCCCTTCCAGGGGCTTCGCCCTAGGGGTGTCCCGTTTTTATGCACAAGAGAGTGGCAACCCTGAAGGACACTGAAGTCCAAATATTCGCTCTGGTATTAAATGTCCTTAGAAACTTAGACTGGCTTTCTAAAATATTGTAGTATTTAAATAATAAATATAGCATTAGTTTCAAACTTCTAAATATTTTATCAACTTTAATTTTTGAACATTCATTTTATTATGAACACTACTTTTCTTCTAATTAGACATTTACTAAAATAGAGCTAACATCCAAAAAATCATTTCATTACTTTTGTTGGGCCTTGTTACCTTTGTATAACCCTAAGACTAGTAACATGGTGAAATGGTTTTAGTGTTAAACTTAAAGTGATCTTGCTTTAAAAATGTTGTATCGTTCGCTTTTTTGTCTTAGTTGGACCTTCTCTGTACACGGAAACAAGATGTATTATACAATTTGTTTGATTGGCCTCAGCATGCTTCTAGTCGTCTCACAGTTGTTACTATTGCAAATACAATGGATCTACCAGAACGCATGCTGCACCATCGTGTAGCCAGTAGACTGGGTCTTACACGTCTTACTTTTCAACCTTACACACACCAGCAACTTTTCAAAATTGTCACGACACGTCTTCAGGGTCTCTCTTTATTTGACGTAAGTGATGTTTACTTTGTAAATTTTACCGGACCATTTTATTCTACTTTATAGAAGATACGTTTTCACGTCACGCCAGGGTCGGGTGAGGTTTTTTATATTTCTAAAATAAAGCCATGCTTCCCAGTTTTGTTTCAAATTTGCAATATCGATATGAAATGAAGTGATTTCATAGTTCATGGGTAATTTACATAAACTATGATTTACATAGTCTATAGTAATTTATGAAGTTTTTTTTATAGCATTCCGAAGTCGGTATTTTTATGAAAACGTGCATTCATTATTTTAAATTGTATCTATTTTTTACTTTACTTTGCACTATACGAGTATATAAGCACATGCTGCGGTTAAGAAGAACACCTTATTGTATATAATACGTCTTTATTTGGACTGGATTATGATGAGAACAATTTAAAATTATAAACTTCAACAAAGAATATAATACTTTGCCTCGTTGTTGCTTTGCACCGATCGGCCCTGAGGCCATACAGGCCGGATCGGAACCTCCTCCTCATTCAGAGACGAGGATATACCTGGATCGACATATTGCATTCTGATTAGGCTTGCGATGAAGCTGTTCAGAGGTTGAAGACTTCTCGACGACAAAGCCGCCCAAGGGTTCACCAGTAGCGTCGAGACTACGGAAGGTGTCTTCATTGGCCCAGCAGATTGCATCAACTTTTTATGAAACTTCTAACCGCCCACAAATTTATTTTAGCTTATTAATTTTTAGATTGTTTATATTAATTTGTATTACTATATATAATAGTAAGAATTTCAAATACTTTAGGAAAAAGCAGTTGAATTTGCTGCTCGTAAAGTAGCTGCGGTCTCCGGAGATGCTCGTCGTGCCTTGGACATTTGTCGTCGAGCTGCAGAACTTGCTGACCTGAGGAGCATGCTATCTCAACAGGCAGTGCACGTTGAAATGGACGACATTGATGCAGCGATAAAGTAAGTTTTAACGTTGGTGTGGAGGGAAAAAATGTCTGACATTATCAAAATGACGTTAAATATATTTCTAATATATAAATATCTTGTTTTATGGTACTGACTTATTACCATAGAACAAAATCATTGATGTATTATAACTATTATTAAAAGTGCTAATTATTTATTATTATCATATTGTTTTGTCGTCTGTCGAGCTTCCTTTTCACCAAACATTTTGAGGCGCATTTAACTCATAAAGCAAAATAAAAACTCATTTCGCACAAAATATGGAAAAAAACCCTCAGAATATGCAGTCTCCATAAAAATTACGAAACACAGTTTTTACAATTCTAGAAAAAAATAATTTTCTCTAAAATCGGGCATACCCTCCCTCAAAATGTCACACCTTTATTGTACGAGATTGGCGCAGAGGCAACCCCACCTAATTCGACACGAGCACATCTAATAAAATAAGGAACATAAAACTTGGTGTAGGAGATCAACCACCACGAAATGATTTTATGGATCATCCATTTTATAATCAATAAATTAGAAACCATTAGAAGTTTTATTTTTCTCATCCCAACATCCAAAAATTGGATTAGATCTCTTCATTTTACAACAAAATAATAATTTCCAATATTTCTAGATTCACTGAAAACGGCTATTAACGTTCAGCCAAAATTAAACACTTGAGATTTTGGGACTGTTCATTCATTTCAGAGAAATGTTTTCGAGCATGAAGTTGACCGCAATTCGTTCTTGCAGTATCTATGAGAAGCTGTTCCTCTCCAGTGTGGTTACGGAATTTAGAAGAAGTGGTTTAGAAGAGGCACGTTTGGATCGGGTTATTAGACAAATGACTGGGAATTGTAGATCTCAAGGTTGGCAAAACACTATCAACTCTTGTATTTTATATCTGAATAGTTTTTGCATTCAATTGTTTGACCACCGTATTTTTTCATGGTTTATAATTATATGATCTGTATCTATTATAATTATGTAACATTATTTATTTAGTATTCCTTTCCAACACACTCGAGTCTAGTATAGCAAAGTATGGTGCTTAAAATGGTAAAAATATTACTCATTTTTTCGTTACCTGACCTGGTCCATTTACTCTTTCCAACGATATGCAGATTGTTAGTTCGGTGTACATTTACATTCTATATTTTTCCGATTTTCTGATCAGGAAATATTTTTCTTTTAGAGAAACCTCCCTTGACAACGAGTGAAATATTTGCAATTTGTTCTTCACTTGGTTCTCACAAACTTTTGTTGTGTGAATCGGCTCGGCAGGATGTGAAGATGATGATTCGTCTTAATTGTAGTCAACATGATGTGACCTTTTCTCTAAAGGAGGAAAAATATGATGTTAAATGACACTCAAACTTTAGCTGCTGAGATATTTCTTAGATTAATTCGTCCATATTTTATTGTATTTATATAAATACGTAACTAGTTGAAGAACATTACAATATTTTATACATCTTTTTGGAAGTTCTAACTTTCCTGGCACTATCTCTATAAAATCTTTCTTTGCCATTTATTTTATTAAACTAAGAAGTGTGATTTTATTAGAGATTTCCCTTTCCCCCATAAAGTAGAGCTGAGGGCACCAATGTAATCTTGCGAAAACTGAAGTACTTATAATCTGTAAATTTACAAATTATTTCGTAATTTTTAAAATTTTGTCCATTGCCTTGATTTGTTGAAATGAGATGCAGTCATTTGATAGACGAATACCTTCGATCATCTGTTAGACAAACATTTGTTAGAAAATACAATTTCGGTCATCTATTAGATAATCATAATCCACTCATCTGTTATACTAAATTACAATATGTAACAGATGACCGATATAGTATTTTCTAACAGATGACGTCTGACAGATGGCCGGCTTATGATTTTCTAATAGATGACCGAAGTTGTGTTTTCTAACAAATTACTGGCCTATCAAATGATCGAAGACATTTGTCTAACAAATGGCTGAATCCCGGTTGAATTAAGTCGAGTACTTTTAGAAATTAGATGAAATGTGATTCAAAATAGTTCTAACTATGCTTTTGATATTATATTGTGAATGGTACATAATTTCATACAAACAGATTTGTAAATAAACTAATCACTATCACTGTATATAGAAGGCAATTTAGTTTGTATTAATTCAGGATGGTAATACATAACACATTATATTAGATTTCATTATCTAACTTTATTGCAAAAAATGTCACAATATGTAATCATTTTTAGTTTGACTTTGAATCACTTGATCTATACTTTCTATTTCTATTTTTGATTAATTGTTTTTGTATGGTAATGATTTGCCTTTATTGTTAGTCTTCTAACTCTACATTACTTTGGTATAGCAATTAAATTTCTTTGACATAACCTAATTACGCAATTAATTTTAACCCTTGTTATGTACATAATGAAATTCTCTGGATAGGGGTACCATTTTTTAGTTAGAAAAAGTAGTTCTATTTTTACATCATAAATATCCTATCAAAAGATATCAACTAGTTTTACGACTTTTAACTGTCACTTAAGTATATAGCAAACTACTACTGTGATTTTACTCCAACTACTAGGACTAACTAAAAACACCCACCCAGTACCTACTAACTGCCGGAGTTTACTCGGACAACAGGTAGGATATTGTTCTCGATCGCTTGCTATAATTAGTTGGACTATTGAATTCTCAAATGTAAAGGCTTAGACATTTTAGTGATTTTTATCAAAAATACATAAATCTGTTATAAAATCAATCATCAGTATCTTTTGGAAAAAATCTATATTTAGTTTTCTTGTTCACCCTATTTCAAA
>JAUYWI010071954.1:0-14248 GCA_034780595.1 Parotoplana pacifica | reverse complement strand
ATTTTCGAGATCATGAATTAAGCTTTGCAAATTTATATTTAATGTTGTGTTTGTTAAATTTGGTTCTCAGTTTAATACCAAGCATTTTCAAAATAAGCAATACAGTGCAATAATGATAACATATTATTGGACTAGTACAAATAAACGACATTATGACGAAAATAAAGATTGTGTAAACTGAACATTATTGCACGCTACTGAATAAAAATAATTAATTCCATAATAAATAGTTCACATCATCCAAGTGATGAATAGGATGAAGCAACTGCTAATGCAAGTGGTGAATCAAACAATCAAGAATCGTTCGTTAAATTATTATCTGTACTTCCTATACATCCTCCTATTATTCTCCAAAAAAGTCAGATACCATCATTAAAAGAAAAATAAGCAGATCTTTGTTTGAAATGAAAAAACCCTTGAATGGTGACAGGAAATGTGTGGGATAAAAATAAAATATGGTAGAAAATTAATAATATGAAAAACAGAACTAAAGAAAAAATGGAAATTTAAAAGAATGGGCAATAAACCCATTAAACTGCATTATTGAGAGCAGGAGTTGAGTCAGCTGATGAACAACGATTGTGAGACTCTGAATCCAACACTTAGCAAAATAAAAGGTGGCTATTGGTCTCAACGTATCTTCTTTATCTAATCCAAATTCTTCCTTAAATTGATCGTTAGAAACACCAAATACCAAATATTCATTAGTAAGCTGAAACGAAATTTCCTGGAAACATCTGAAACAAATATTTAACGAATGCTGAATTACATAGGCTTGTTTGTATGCAACAGGAAAATGAGAAATTGAAAACTCTAAATATGTGGACGTTGTTGAAGCTTTTGACTTTCTAGGCTCTCGTATTAATGAAAATTGTAGCTGTGATCAAGAAATCAAACGAAGACTCATGCTTGGAAGAACTGCTATGGTCAAACTAGACAAGAGCTGGAAAGATAAAGATGTTATAATTAACACGAAACGATGATACTCCCTGTTACCCTCTATGGATGTGAGTCTTGGACCTTCAAACAGTCAGACCACAAAAGGATTTACGCTTTTGAACTGTGGTGCTGGCACCGAATGCTTCGCATCCCTTCAAAGCCAGAAGACCTAACCACTGGATTCTAAAAAAGATCGGTCATCCGCATTCTTTGGAATCTAAAATAGTCCAGCTTAAACTTAAATTTTTTAGCCACATCATGAGGGTTGACAACAGCGTAGAGAAAGATTTGGTGTTGGGTAAAGCCGAAGGCAGCTGAAGAAGGGGAATAAGCAGAAAGAGATGGCTCGATGACATCCAAAACGTCACAAACAAGTCTTTTTCCCAACCGAATGGCACAGTCGACGGTGACTTGATGATCAGTGATAGTTGTTTAATTTAAGTTTCCTGAATTTGTGTCTATAGATATGTTTTGAATGTACCTACTCTTTAATGAGTTATTACATATAATATGTTTACAGTTTTGCGTTTACAGGTTTACAATTTTCTTATAATTATGTAGATATATACATATGTTCATATCTGTACTTTTATATCTATTTTTATACAAATCATTTCATATGCGCATCAAAATGCTCGCATTTATTAAACAATTACAAAAATCTGTGCTAACATTTTTATTAAAACTACTAAAATTCTCATGTCTATATACAATAATTCATTTATTTCTCTTCTTTTAAGTTCCCCTCTCTCTCTCGGTGATTAGAGTTTCATCATATTCATTTGGAATAACATTCATTGGAATATAAGGGATATCGTCAAAATTATCAAAATCATCTTGCAATTGTATTAAAATGGCTTGTGGCATAAAGCAAATGACTATCACATTTGAACTTTTTCAAAAGAAAGTCTTACTTTATATTGTACAATTGGAAATCTACGCTTTATTTGTCCAAAACATCTTTAAAGAACTGTACGTTCTGATGTGATAACATTATTTAAATATATTTCTTTCTGGAGTAGTACGATTTCGATACTTTTTTAAAAGCTAGGGCAAAATTTGGTAGCCCTCATCACCTAGAAGAAGAGAGTTTGTTTACTGAATATATCTAAATATTCTCGAGTTTCTCCACATACGAGAGTCATGCACTGATTCTGACCATTGAGCATCTACGCTAATAAAGTTTTCATTTACATACATCACAAGTAGCTTGTACATTGATACTTGCTATTGCTTTTCTATTAATAAATTCATCCCAATGTTTTCTAGATTTTTCAATAGCAATATGCGTACAGTCTAATGCTCCAATTGTACATGGCATTCTGTATTTAATTTTGCATCTTCTATTTTATGCTGATTAGAAGGGAAATGAATAAATTCTGGTGCTTTTTGTGCAATTAAGAAAGTAGATATGATGTTGTTTTACATACCTATACCTAGTTGTTTAATGGATACCAATATCTTCACCAACTCCAATCTGAAAACCAGGGTTTCACGGGTCTCTTGGTTTCATCCCTTGTTTCATTCCTTTCTGGAAGAAAATAGCGAGCCATCCATTCAACTAAATCTTCATTGAACCTATACAGTTGTTTGTAATTATTTCCTAAATTTATGTTTAGATAGTCTTACAAAAGCCATGATCGTTTGCAGATTGATAATAATTATAATTAAGTCTATCTATCAGCAGACTTGATTTTTAACGAGGATTTGCTTAGATTCCGTTGATTTATACAAATGCAAGCATTAGCTAGACATAAACAAAAATTAAATTCAAGCATATGCTTACATTTAAAGTATAAGCATATGCTTTTTATTGTTCATTTAGTCGTAACCATAGAGTAATCCTTACTCATATGGTCGTAACCTTATTCTTCAAAAAAGTATAAACATATTCTTGTTTTCAATACACATGTTTATGTCCCGGAAGAGCTATCGAAATTTAGCAACACTTTAGATACAAAGATAAGAATGTTCTACAATAAAAATTGTTTAGCATAGAGAAAATCTGTTTTTATGTCTCTGCGTATCTAAACACTTGCTAGAGTCCAGCGAAATTTGCCCTCTAAACACGCGTATTAACGGGAACTAAACGCATACTCGTATTCTATAGTCCTCTTTTATTTATGGGACTTTACCCCCACTGTGAAACAAGGCAGGCAATATAATAATTCTTCGTGCTTATTATACATGCTTAAGTTATTATATTTATCTTTGAGCATTTTATTTGCATTCAATCTGATCGTTTGTTACGGGTAATAAATATTGAATGCTTAGGATACGGATTAGACCCATTCCATAAATCTTCGTTTATTATAGGGATTTCAAGTCTTTGCATCCAAGTGTTTGCTTGAAACCATTGATATTAGCCCTTACAGAACGAGCGTATATACGTGTGCTTAGTAATTTCTCATGTTCATGAATTTTGGTAGGCTTTTTTAGATACCGAGATAGGCAAGTGCAAAAATAAATTCAAACCAAGTTTAGTAGTCCTTGATTCAAACATAAAATCTATCCTGACTGACAGCTGATTCTATCGAATTTTGTGTGAATAACATGGCAGCGAAGTATAGTGCTGCAGCTGCTGCT
Source organism: Parotoplana pacifica (assembly GCA_034780595.1). Classification (NCBI taxonomy): domain Eukaryota; kingdom Metazoa; phylum Platyhelminthes; order Proseriata; family Otoplanidae; genus Parotoplana; species Parotoplana pacifica. Next base: position 10,723 of record JAUYWI010071954.1, on the reverse strand, counting down.
GAAATGATTCAGGAAGTGATATTGATAGCCCTGGAGAAGAAGAAATAAATTTAAGTGCTGATTCATTATTATTAGATAAAAGTGAATCAGATATTAGCGGGAACTGTAAGAAAGAATGCTGATATAACTTATGGAAATCTAATATAATAATTTTTATTTTAATGATGATATCAAATGTACGTTTGTGAACAAATGCAAAAAGACAAAAAACGTTGTATTTTGTACACCCTTCATGATTAGCCTACCATAAGTAAAGGAATAAAACAGAAACCAGTATAATTTTGTTTTATAACAAAAATATAGTTAGAGTTGATGTAGTGGACTAAATGTTGAGGCTATACAGCACACACAGTGCTACTCGCTGACATTACACTTCTAATTTCGTGGATACTTTACAAAAAGTCAACCGACAATTCAATCAGCAGAAGAGATTTTCTGATTGTCACACTAAAGAATTGCGGAAACCATAAACGTTGATGGCAAAAATCCAGCTAAAGTTACGAAGCATTTGGATGTTCCTGGTAATAAAAGGCAACAATTTATGTCAAAATTACCAATTACTAAAGTTTAGAAGGTGTGCTGCAAGAAAATTTGTGACAGTTCTCTGTAATGATTGCCAGGACTGACTGTGTTTGAATGTGTACATGATTTCTACCAATTCTATAATATTTATAGTTCATTGTTCTAGGTTGCATATGCATGAGCATATTTGAGTACAATTTATATGTACATTAACATTTAAAAGATGGTATTAATTATTACATTAGATTTAATTTACTCCAAACATGACACCATCTTCGTTCTAAACATGTAAACTCTACGTCGTTAAATAAAATTAGGATTTTTATATAAACATTTTTGACCTCTGACCCCCACAAGGTCAAGATTGGGTCAAAATGTGAAAAACATTCTTTAGAAAAATAGATTAGAAGACAATAAACACTTCATTGTTTGAAAATTAACTAACAAAATTCTATTTTAGTGACGGAATTCAATTAAAGACTATTAAACAATCTAAAAACTCAAAATATGCTAATATAAATTATTTTAGGTCATTAACTTGCCATAGAAAAAAGATCCCTTTTGGCGGACCTACCCTGGATTGGTGGTCATCGGAAACGGATGGGAGGAATCTCAAAATTAAATACTTTGTATTTAGATGTCTTCTAAGAATATCTCTGCTTTCAACAAAATAAGATTTTTTTGTTTGAATTTTGGAGTTCTTAAGTGATTTTAGCCAAAACTACGAGGATTAAAAGATTTTGGTATAATTTCAGCACCGTTCAATATTGCACCAGCAATTATCATCTATGTTTCGCTGCTTATCTCTTTTATGGTGGTTGGAATAGTGTGTATACTAAAATGTAGAAGAAGCCAGCAAAGTAATGTATCTGTTTCTTCAGAAGATGAAGAGCAAGAAACAGAAGAAATATAAACTGAAGAACAAGAAGAGAGTGCATCATACTACCCGTCTAGTGCAGAACAATGATCTTTAAATATATTTTTTTCTATATGACGGTTTCAATGACTTTTTTCTGTAGAAATCTAAGTATGACAAAAGTGCCGGATACAGAGCTTGGAGAATTGTGGTGCATTTCTAGTAGCACCAACTCATAAAGGTAATCTAAAGAAATTTTTGCTAAAATTTATTTTTAAAATGACAATTTATTGTAAAATGAAAAATTATAGTGATACAAAGTCATATTAGTAATTTCTTGGGAAAATTAGTCTTTTAAAAAAACGTTTCGATAATTTTTTAGCAAAATATTTGTCTTTTCACGCAACATTCTTACTTGATTAGCCGCCAAAAGTTTCATTTAGAAACACTTTGAAAAATCAAATGTGCCCCCCTTCCCCTGGATCCAACATTGTGCGTTACTATTTTTGATGAAAGTTTCCAAGGTCAGTTGACCGGCACTTACATTCATCATTTTTCACTAAAACAGTAAATTGGAATGTTTTTTCTTGTTGTATGACATCGGAAAGTTTATAATCTAAGCTCCTTCTCGAGGATAACAAAAGCAAAAAAATAAACATTTAGCTTTTTACTTATGTATTTTATTTTTTACATGTTATGCTACATATCTTAACTTTAGATAAAGCTCATAAATCCATAATATGAGGTTTTTCAAATTAATCGATCTCTGTTTTAAAAATTATTGCATTACTTAGTCATGTATAAATATAGTCTAGGTAATAAATAGTAGATAAAGGACAGGAATCCACCGAGCTAAGCAAATAAAAATATAACAAATATTGATAAAGGGTGCATAATATGATTTATGAGATCCCAAAATTTATAACCGATATTTTTGGGCAAAAGAAATATCCTAATACTGCTCTAATTTGAAATTAGCATTCGTGTCACTATAATTAGAAAATTGGTTGGCTAAACCTTCAATTTCGATATTACTCTTGTTACCAACTGTGTAACTCATATTACTAGAAAGTACCTATCTCTTATGTTTTTCTAAATTTGAAGGAATCAAAGATTAGACATTTTAAAGCGCAATGAGCAACAATCACAGATTTCAATTATATCTACTATAGTCTTTGGCAACAATACACTATTGCACCATCTTTTATTTATATGTAATTTTCAAAAACTATCTGTTGTAAAGGTGCCAAAGCACAGAAAATAAGTGAAAAATTTGTTTTCTTTACAATATCTACCTATTGATGCATAAAATTAAGATTGTTCTCAAAATGAAAAGTTACTGTCGAGACGTAGCCAGCCCCCGCTAGGTTTGCTTTTAGGTAGTTTCCTGTCTTTTCTGTACCTACCTAATATCATAGTAACCCTGCACTAACATAACATGTAATGTTTCTGATTTCATTTTCTTAATTTTACTTTGTTATTGAATTATTAAAAAAGACCTTGTTATTTTGATAGTTTTAGATTTTTATTCACGAAAATAAATTAACAGTAACGACGCTTCTATATGCTTTGTCAGCACCAGGGTCGGGAAGAGTGTACTACCTACTATATAAAAATCATATCTACTTCCCGTGTATCGATTGGTTAGGCTGAAATTTGGTATAACATTTGGTCAACATTAAAAAAAAGATAAATAGTACTATTCTAGAATTAAATGACATTGATTTTACCTAAAAAAATCATATTTACTAGAATGCGATATGTTTCATTCTACAAATAATCTATCTATGTCACTTATTCCTTATACTTCGGGTGTCTCAAGAGTAATGAGTATGATTTTTTCTAATACAAAAATATATTGACATTGATTTGTACATGATCAGTTACCTACAGTGTCATCTAGAATCAAAAACCAACTGGCAATAGACCATCAACATTTGAACTTCTTTTTTGTTGCATCAAAATGATGGCCTTCTAGCCCACTGCGTCGGCATTTCTACCTTAAAATGGTCAGAAAATATCCGGTTAGAATAGTCTTGCTTCATCCATTTAAAAATAAAGCAGACACAAATTAAAACACTCTGATCACCTCACAGTCAAGGTAGGCTTGGACTTATCTTGAAGAGTGAGGTAAAGCATTTTCTCATTCTATCATGCAAAAATAGACAGTCAAACTGACACCCCTCATATGCATATCATTGTGTAATACTCTGTAATTATCGTTACTTTTAAGACAGCCAAAGATAACTATAGACATTTGTAAATGTGGGACGTCGTTGACAATGGCCTATACTTTAGAAAAAAACTTTCCCTTTAACGCTGATGACATTCTCCTATTTCTCAAAGACACTGTACTACCCAGCCAATATGAGTAAATATTACCAACGGGAGAGAAACAACAACAACAATGGCCTAGGCACCATAGCACTCTAGCTCAAAAACAGTAACTTTGATTAGACTGAAATTTTGCAAATTGTCACAAATGAAGATCTGCAGTTTTTCACGTAAAAGATTCCCATACGTTCACCCAAGGTCACATGGTGGGCCCTACTTTTTAACTGGCCAACAATATCTCAAAATCTAAATATTTTTATGACTCGTGCATTTATAGGCTGCTATCGAAGCTGTTCGAATCTTGTAGATTTTTAGATAAGATTCAATACTAGACAGGTAAATGATACAACCGGGTCTGGCCAGATATACATATAATATCTATGCAAAATTATATACTCTGTGGATATACTATACCAAGCATTCACTGTGGCAAAATGGCAATGACAAAAATTCATCTACAGAAAGCTTTTATATTAAAAATAAATCGCAATTTTTTAAAAGTTTTAAGGAAAATTGTCAACATTATATACAAATGTTAATGAAATCTTTCAAGCCTTAGACAATATAGCTACTAATCGTTAATATATGTACAATGGATTAAAAAAATTGATTTTCATAGACTGGGCGACTACCACAACAACCAATGAAAATCGACTACATTATGTCATTTTTACCTAAATACAGTGAGTTTGCCTTCACTAAAGAACCCATCACTCCATGTTGACACTGTCGTCAGTGACCGAACCGTCAGTCTAGATGGTCATATCAGCGTTAGGGAGGACCTTCATATTGATTATTTTCTAAAGAATGTTTAGGCTAAAACATTTCAAGATACCTAAGTACCGAATTTCAGCTCAGTCCATCCATAGGAAGTATGCTATTATAAAGGGGGAGCAACAAAGGCCTTAGAGAGCAGGCGAGAAAGATGCGGGAATCGATAGCAAATGTAACCAGAAGTAAGCTTAGTAATCTTAGTAAATGTTGTCTGACAAACTTAATGTGAAGGAGATACGAGAAAATGAGAACAATAGCTGAGCAAACGATGCAAAATGTTGGCAGAAAGGAGATGATCATTTTTATGGAGAATAACACTGACAATGATGGTAGCGCTGCTGTAATCTTCAGTCTTGACTATGATAAATTTATTTGACTTAAATGGAAATCACATAAAATACAATTTAGTGGTACAATGAAGTAACGCAAGTACAGAAACTGAAAAAAAACAGTCATAAAATTGTGTCGTTTGTAAGAGTAGTCGCATAATTGACAAAGGAGTCAATATTTGAATTTTTTAGATCATTTTTGGTGATTGTTGACTTGCCTTGGAGGGGGGAGGTAAGTTGGAAGTGCCAGCTATTGGTGAATTAACTGAGCATCATATAAGATAATATCATAATTGTAGAGATTACCTTGTTACCCTGTCCCGTCAAGTCTGGTAAGACTTCTGGTGATGCGCATGACAGTTTCTCCAAACGTGCCTGTCTGCCGTCAATCTCGTGAGCTCATTTGCTGTCTTGCCAGTGCTAGTTTTTAGATCGTCAATCCATTTCGCTCTAGGACGTCCTCTGTTCTGGTTGCCTTCCAGATGCCCTTCCAAGATGACCTTCTCCAAGTTGTCTCCAGATCTCCTCTTGATATGACCAAAGTATGTCAACTTTTGTCTGATGATTATTGCATAAAGAGGAGTTGATAGACAAACAAAAAAAGTATTTTCATAACAAATGTTCAAAATGCTGTCTATTAGCTGCATGACACCGACGTAAACGAAATTTACTGGTTTTCTAGTGGGCACCCTGTATATTCAGGGTGCAACCTGAGAGCCAAAAATGTATTTTGTTAATTGCTCATTACCCCATGAATCGATTTTCTTTAAATTCCTACAGATTGTATAGCAGAAGCTACTAAACAACTGTAGTTAATTAAAAAATATTGCTCCAAAAAATTTATGAAAACGTTTCCATCAAAATTTTCCCATATCTTATACCTATTTAGACGGAAAATGGAAAATTTTATTTCCTATTAAAAGATTAATTGTTTATTGGAATGCCTCAATATTTGCCACATCTATTTTTATATCGTATATTATAAGTGTGCCAAGTAAAAAAATCATAACTTTATCAAAGTCAGAAATTGAGGCTCACTGATTTTGAGACCAGATGCGATTGATGCATAAAACAATTTTTCTGAAATTCAATTTTAGGGGAGGAAATCATTTTAAAATCACTATAAATGGCCGAAAAACTAATGATAAGCTACTTTAAGTTAAATAGAGCCATTTAAATGTGAAGAAAATCAATTTTTACACGCCCCAATATGGTGGGCATCATAGACCAGCAATCATAAAAGTTTCCAGTACCTTCCTAATTCTAAATTTGAAATTTGAGCGAGATAAGATGTTTCGTTAGGATTTTATAATCATCTATTTCATTTTGATCAAAAAAGCGTTTTTTGTCCAAAATAAATTGATGATCAATACTTTTCAAAATATAGTTATGGATTTGTGTTACTGAATACACATTATTTTCCTACCAGTGAATATTTGTATTGAGTGTATAACATCATATCATAGGTACGAGTATGCAATATTAAACTAAGTTTCTTGATGTCAATCGATATCACTGTGATCGACTTTGTATGTCTATAGAAAAATATTGTTTGTTTATTTAAAGAAAAGTGGAGAAACCCGGTTGCTTCCTTGAACCAATAAAAACTATCAGAAATAAGTAGCTTTTATCAATTGGTAAAATTTCAAGGAAAAAATGCCCAAAATATTATAACATTTTTATATGTAGAATGAAATCTTCACTGCGACAAACATACAAAATTTAAAAAATAATAAATTAAAATCTTGCAAGCCTTCGACAGTACTAACACCATAAAATTGAATATAATCTACCCAGAAGATGTGCAAAATATGGTTTCAACATAAAACAACAACTTTTCAAGATCAACTCAAAACTATCTAATGATGTACATCTTCTTCTATACCCAAACTGAAGCATGATACGATGGTCAGTCAAGCTTGTTGATTGAAAGTACTATCTAGTTCATCCTAAAATTGAAAATCAAAAACCATAAACCAGTCCAGTCAAGAAATGAAAAATATAAAGTTACTAAATGCTAAACAATGACAAAAATATAACAAAATTATGTATGTTTCTATGGGAATAATTGAAAAATAAATTTATTTTTTAATTATTTTATGGAATATTTTACTTTATTGAAATTATTCAATTTTTAATATTTTGGTTTGTTCAGCTAATTATAATATGTCCATCCAAATGTCACAATTATCTACTGAGTTTTCTTTCTTAGAACAAATCATGAAGTTTATCAGTCACTTGAAATATTAAATTACTCCATTTATTTAATAACAATATTTGACATCAATCATTTTGTCAAAACATAATTAATCATTATTGAACCAAGCACATTAATGTTTATTTAAAGGACAATGCTAAAAGATTTTATGATTGAACTTTATCATGCTGATTGGCATTTTTTAGCATTATCGAAGTATTCTATATTAATAATAATATCAGCTTCAAAGATCATTGATGCCAACTTCTGTATTTTGAATTTCGCATTATGGAAAATTAAATTCCTACATCATCCGTAAAAGTAACCGTAGCAATAATATTTTTACAAGTTAGTTCAACAGTGTAAATATTGTCCTCTGCATTTATTACCACAGGATCGTATCGTTACTACTTGTTTGTTTTATATTATCATTTAACAAAAATAAATTGTCTTAAATTCCTTTATAATCACTAAATTGCTTTCAAATACTCTAACAATGATTCAGAAGTGAATAACTTATTGTAAAATATGTAGAATAATAAAACTGAAAAAATAACTTTAAAATATTTTATGTGAACTGACTTGATATTGATGCCTTTGTGTTGAACTTGTCGTACTCTCAAAACAATTATCGCGAACCCAATTGGCCCCTAGAATTGTATACTTCCCATGTAATCATTTTAGCTGAAATTTGGTACACGGGTTCCTAGACATTAATAAAAATAATCTATAAGGGACCCCCAAAAATTATACTTTGTTTGACTGACTTTAAATTGGCATGTAATATAAGTATTTAAAAAAAGGATTATCGATTTTTTGGCAACAAAAAAGGATATCTTTGGCCCAAAATACAGAGAACAAAAACGAAACATTCTATCTTGCTCAACTTTAAGATTTAGAATTAGAAGACTATTAGATATGATATGTTAGAAAATTTAGTTGGATCCTTCCCTTTTTATTTTCCACAAATTGAACATATAGAATTCCTAAGTGAAAATATAATACACTTACGAGTTTTATATGAATTAATCTTTTCAGTTTTTATTTTTAAAGTTTATTTGTTACTTAGACCAGCATGTGTACTTTTTCTTATCAAATTAATTTATTAATAAAATATTATTCGATATTCAAAATTAATTTGACAGCTATTCAGACATGGCTGTCTATTTGTCATGCATATACCAACAATGTTTATGAACATGGGATTTAGGCTTACTTGACGCCTTTATTCATTGAGTTTCTTTGATATGACATGCGCACCTGTCGCTTATATTATTACCTTGATGTTATTACAAGAAGTTTAATTTGCAGATGTTGACTTTTACTACAGCCCCATATGTGTATGGTAGGTAGTAATAATACATATTTCGTTGAGACATTTATGTTTACAGTGAGTTGAACATAATACTGTCTAAAATAAGTCTAACATTTTTTCTAAACATATTTGGTAGATAATAAAATCATATACCTTAAATACAGTGGTCATGAATTGAGAGTATGTATAATGTCTTTTTCTTCAGATTGCAAAAAAATTAATTTCTCACGCAAAAGTTTATGCAGCTAGCAATATACTAGTAACTTTAAATATTAACTTATCGTCGACTGTATATTGTTTTATGTTCCATAAAGTCTGTCGTTTATTAGTTAGATGCTAATAACATCTACTTATATATAAAGAATAATAAATTTAATCGCATGTAAATGAACAAAAAAACATTAAAAAATAATTTAAATAGTCGTTATAAATAACTTCGAGTTGGCACAATGTCTTGAAAATCAATAAACACACTTCATTTTTTAATACAGAAAGAAGTAAGTAAGTAATAAACTTTATTAGATTTTGACAAACGCAAAAAGTTTACAGAAAACGTAGAGTGTACATTACAACATTTATTAATCATGCAAAGCCCTAACTAAGAAGTCCTTTTGATTGGTGGAAGAGACTAGTGGCACTTCAAAGCTGTATTTTCTATTTCTTGTCCTGTTCTCATTTCTTCTTGTGGATGTTCTTTGAATTGAACAATTCTTTGGATCAATTTTTCGTCAGCATTTTTCACCAATTGCGTGAAGTGTGTACCTTTTCTGCAGTTTTAGAACCTTATACTTTTATTCACATACCTTTCTTTTCGGTTTCAGTCGCTTTGCCTAGTGAATTCCCACCATGCCGGTATTGCATACGTCGAAGATTGCAATCTGTCGTTTATCGTCGCGCCGAGTAGGTTTATAACATTGACTCTTTTGATTCCAGGCACTTCCTCTGGTTCTGCGTTCCACCTTGGTCTTTTGAAAACAATTTCTTTTGATTTTGTGTGATTTTTTCTTGACCATTATGAAATATTATCGAGTTCTGCAGATATGTAGAATATTCTTTAGAGCTATGATAAGGTTTGTGTCGTCGGCATATTTTACCATTTTGTTACCTAGGCAAGTGGGATGAAGATCGGATGCAAGGATAGAAAATATATTGGTTCCAATCGACCCTTTGGATTACTCCACAGTTTACAGAAGACCGTTCTGATAACTCACCTTTGAATTATGTACATTGTTTATGCTCAAAGAAAACAATTGTGTATCCAGTTGTATATTTTTGGTTGGAGGTCCAGTTTGCTAAGTTTATCAAATAAAGTTTTATGACTTACCGTATCGAAGGCTTTTGAGAAATCAAGTTGGATTATCCTGACATATTTTCAGTATTCTAGAACGTTGATGGTTTCTTTCATGGTAGCTATGATGGCAGATGTTGTGCTACCTGTGGACGAAATGCGTATTGGTCTTTTAGTTACTCAGAATTCATGATTGTTTACATGATGAATTGTTTTGAGATCATTTTCTGTGTCATCCTTGACAAAACTGATGTTACTGATAATGGTATGAAATCAGATGCTTTGTTCGCTTTATCGATTTGGGGATTGGTGTAATAGTAGCTTCTTCCATTGCTTGGGTACAGTTCCTCTTCGGATAGACTGATCAAGCCTTTTGGTGATGGGATCACATATGAATTCTGCTATCATTTGAGAAACTACGTGGATAACTCATCAGGTCCAGTAGCCGTTTTCTTAATTTTCAGGAGAGATACATATACTTCCCATGTGTGGAAGCTATCATTTTCTTTCATAGGTCCGTGCATTAGTTCAGGAAGAATGTAAGATAAATCCGTTGAGATGGTGGTATAGTGTTCATTTGGATTGTCCGCCGTCATATTGGTTGATGGCTCTCTTTTTTCTTTTCCTCGTATTTCATTGAGTAAAATGTCTGTCGGGGGTTTTCTCAGATTCTTGTATATCACAGGTGAATATTTCTTGAATGTTTATTTCATGTGAAATTCTTGAATGTTTATCTTATGTAAACATTACTTGAATGTTTATCTGATGTGAACATTTCTTGAATGTTTATCTCTCGTGAATAATTCTTGAATGTTGAACAGTTCTTGAAGTTATCTCATGTGATAGACCTTGAATGTTTATCTCTCTCATGTGAATAGATCTTGAATGTTGATCTCATGTGAATTGATCCTAATTTTTTATCTCATGTAAACAGTTCTTGAATATCTATCGCAGGTGACATCTCTTTAATGTTTATCTCATATGAATAGTTCTCGAATGTTTATCTCATGTGAATAAATGCCAAAAAGACAAAAGTGATGATCGTCGGTAAAAACACAACAGCTGAAATTAGTAACATCTCAGTAAATGCAAGCACCCTAGAGAAGGT
>JAUYWI010071943.1:0-14248 GCA_034780595.1 Parotoplana pacifica | reverse complement strand
AAATTTAAATCTAAAATATTTACCTACACTTATCTTTCTGTAAACTTCAAAACTGGCAAAATGTTTGTATCTCACACCATAAAATAATTGAAATACACTCAAGACTGTGTTTGCTCTTTAATTAATAAACATTTCCATGAGTTAACTACTTTTTTCTTGTTTAAACTGATTACATTTATGTTACAGGGTAAAAATCTTTCAAGGCAGTAAATTTAAAATACAATGAAATGAATACAATATTTAAAAGTTACATGGGTCTTAGTATGAACATACATATGTTATCTAAAACACAGAAAATCAATTCTACTAATATAAAAATTGATAATTTTTAAACATCACCAAAATGGCACGGATATCTTAAAGCACCATCCAACACAGCTTAATATAACGTCAAAAACATTCAACAAAAAACAATGATAATTAAAGTTCTATTCATTGCAAGTCAGTATAAACACAAAAATGGTAGTTAGCTCATTGAAATCTTTATTAATTAAAGAGCATACACAGTTTCGGGAGTGTTCCAATTATTTTATGACTGTAGCTAACACACTTTCATGCATATTTCAATTATTTCATGGTGTGAGCTAACACACATTTGCCATTTTGGCCAATAATATTATTATAAATAGCAAAAAGAAGATACACCTGAGAAAAACCATGGATAACGGATTGGATGATTAATAAAATGGCAGAAAGTAGAAAATGGAAATGTAAGAACATCACTAATAGGGGAAAGGATGGAAAAACTACAGCAGACTATATAATAAACGTAGGAGTGCAGGCAATTTTTGGCGGCCAAAAACATGCCAGAACATTCAGGACATTGAACTTAAAGCAAGAAGTGATTTATGTATACCAAAATAGAATTCAAAATACTATTAGATCAAGGAACAATAGCAGGACCTGAACAACAACATATAAAAAAACTGAACCATAAAGCTTAAAAGAATCAATATAAAGATCACTAAAATGCAGAAAAAGGTAGTGAGAATATCAAGAAGGGGAAACGACCCAATCAATATTCTCTGATGGCTAACAAATAGGACAAGTTACGACATTCCATATAGTTTTCTCATTCGAAATTTCAAATTTCATCAAGATAGACTGTTTGTTTTGACAGCTAAGGCCAGTTAGGTGATTTGGATTTATAAATACTTATAATAAACAAACCCAAATTTATTTATTGAATATTAATTTATATCTAATTTTGCATAATCTATAATTAAACTTATATAAATCAAATATGTAGCAACGAGCTCCAAACTCCGATGAATGACTTTCAATTCATTCTATTTGTTTTATTTTACGGATACCTGTGGCCTATTTAATTTGTTTTATAACCTATTGCTTCCAATTATTTTCACTATAGCACCAACTACAACAACATCCACCACTACAACCGCATCAACTACAACAACATCCACCACTACAAAAACAATATTTGGTATCGAAACCACGTGGTGATAGAAATCGATTTGAGAAAAAAACAATTAACATTTGTCTAATACCCATTGTAAAAATAGTGTTGGCTTATCATACTTCACATTGCATACATACGTCATATTTTTTCAATCTTAATTTTTTAAACAGTTTATATCATGTGGTTACTTTTACTATTATTACTTTACTTTTATTATTTATTTAATATTAACTAAGGTTCTTGATACCTGAAAGCATAATAATACAATGAGTTTGTTTCTATGGAAAACAAATAAAAATATTTTATTTAAATTTTGTGTTTTGTGAGTTTGTTTCTAATGGAGGCACCCATAAAATAATTTTATTTAAAGCTGAGTTTTTGTCAGAGGCCGGGACAACTAAAACACGTCTTAGGCCCAAAGCATTCACTTATCGTTTAGTATGCATATTCTACAATTCTCCCGTCCAAACGGAAAAGAACGTGAAACGGAGCTTTTCACGATTTGGGTTGTTAATATACACTAGACCAAAAAAATGGAAACCCTAAATAATAATAATTTTAAAACTAAATAATTTGTTATATGTACAATATAAATATCCAATAAGGAATAGCATAAATTATGTACAGATAATTAGTATCTTGTATATTCTCCATTCGCCTGCAGTAAAGTTTGAACCCGTCGTGTCTCACTGTCCGCCAAATTTTGGATCATGTTGAGAGGCAATGCTCTCCACTCCTCCATAAGAAGGTTTCGCAGTTCATTTAATGTGCGAGGATTTCTTTTTGCCACATGCACCACTACAACAGCACCAACTACAACAACATCCACCACTACAACCGCACCAACTACAACAACATCCAACACTACAATTGCACCAACTACAACAACATCCACCACTGTAACAGCATCAACTACAACAACATCCACCACTACAACCGCACCAACTACAACAACATCCACCACTTCAACAGCATCAACTACAACAACATCCAACACTACAATTGCACCAACTACAACAACATCCACCACTGCAACAGCACCAACTACAACAACATCCACCACTACAACAGCACCAACTACAACAACATCCACCACTACAACAGCACCAACTACAACAACATCCACCTCTGCAATAGCACCAACTACAACAACATCCACCACTACAACAGCTGGGGTTAGGGTTCGGGGTAGTGTGGGATTGATGGCCGAAACCCGAAACGTCCATGAAGTATCGAAAGTGGTGGAGGAGAGTGAAGCTGAAAGAACGTCCGTAGGAGTAACAAACAAACAAACTACAACAGCACCAACTACAACAAACACAACAGCATCTGCTCAAGGTAAGGGTTCTAGAAGTTTGAAAAAATGTTAATATGATATAAAAAGATCAACCTTTTATTCAGAGTCTAGTGGAAAATCGTAATAGAAGATAGTTCATAAATGGTAACTAAGGTTTCATATTGTCATCCATAAACGCATTGTTATTTGAGATGCATTTGTTAGAAGAGATAAAGCTGTGCAATATTGGCGTTCATAGCAACACATCCTTTGAGAGAAATATACAAATTAAATGAAGAATGTTTAGATAACAATATGGCCCTGTTGCAATTGAGGGTCATTCTCTTTCATGAAATTTTGTTACCAGAATGATTTTCCATTATCTAGCGACTTATGTTCTTTGTTTATTACGAGCGCCTCTTTGTCGGTGTACAACAATAAGTACTTTGAAAAATATATTACCAAACTATTTAACTATTGCAATGAATTTTTTGACATTTAATGTCCTACTTAACGATTTTTGGAGTGTAATAAGTTATGTTAGGCTTTAATTAGCTAATTGATAAAATGTAAAGAAAACAGAATTTATTTAATTTTTAAACAACCTCAAAATACACAAATGATTTTCAAATATTAATAGCGTTTATAAAAGCCTAAATTTATTAGAATAGTAAGTTTCGTGTTTGGTAGATATCAGTTTCTATAGAGCACAATAATAACTAATGAATACTTAGACAACTGATGACCTTTATAATGACCAAAAGTCGCTTGTCCTAGATTCACCAAATAATTATACCATGTTTGTGTTTCAGAAAGTGGATCAATGCCTCAGTGGCGACAAAATGTTCTGTGCAAGCTATCTATTGGTTTTTGCGTCACAATCATTTTGTTTTTAGCTTATAAGTACATTGTTTTTAAATAACAAACATCAGTAAATAAAAGCAGCTTATTATTATAATTGACAACATTTTAGAAGAGGCTGGTCAGTTTTTAACGATATGAATGTCAAAAGTCTAGGAACAGTCTTGAATTAGCTATGAAGTTAAGCACCAAAGAGGGAATGGTTGATTGATTGAGAAGGAAAGCAAATATTATTGATAAGCAGCACAAGGATGTTTTGTGGAATAAGGGTGTCTCGGAAATCCACTTGGTTTTACAACATTGTTTTAGAAACAATTTCCTATGCAATAAGATGTGTACAGAAAGTTACTAATGATAAATATAACCAAGAAATAGCACCAAATAGCAAAATGACATTATTTACAGTAAACTTTCAAAGACACTACGGTTGGATTAGGTAATTTAAGCTTGGAACCCAAAAATTCATGAGCCTACGATAATCCCAGTAACACAAAACAATGTGTTATTGCTTGATAGGATATTTATATTGCACACAGACCTGCCGATATTCAAACATTTTCTTTAACTCCAAAAACAAATCAACCATTTAGAATATAGGGTCAAAATGTCACCAATTGGAGTAGTATCAAAACTCTTAATACGAAATCTACCTATGAAAATATAATTTAATTAAGGTGGGACGTTAAATAATTTGAGTAAAATCTTTTTTTATTTTCTATTTAGCTTGCTCTCTTGGTTATACTTTGCGTTCACACAGATGTTACAAATTATTCACACAATTAGTCGGATTTTATGAAGCGGCTAAAACTTGTACAGATGATGGCGGACACCTAACATGGATTGAGCGCTCTACTTTTTCCAATTTGAAGAACATTATGAAGAAGAACACTGTGAGCTCTGCATGGATTGGCTTGGTATCAAAAACGAATAGTTTAAATAATATACTTACAGTAGATAACTGGCAAATACTACAGAACAATTCTCAGGGTTATTATTTCGGATTCATAAGCGGCAATGCTGGTGGGAATACGGAATATTACGTCCCATTAACCAAACTTAAAAGCAAAAGAAAGCCGTTCATCTGTCAGACAGGTAAGTACATGGCACTAATATTTAGCCGAATGATTAAAATTACCTACTGAAGTTAATATATATACTAGAAAGAATAGCGAATTTAATTAAAATCAGATTATGAAAGAAATAAGTACGTATAGACATCTTGACAAAAAATTATTCGTATGAAATAGCCTGAAAAATCAACAAATGGAAACTATAAAAAAACTTATCAACCCTTAGATCACCTTAAATACACAGAAATGGAATATTGAAAATTTAATGAAGAACATTATCAGTGAACAATTTGGCACCCAAGTAGAAAAGATAACATTAACGTCAAACAGAATGCAATAAAATAAACAATATCTAAACTTACGGTAGTAGGTTGTTAGCTCATGCCGCAACCTACATACATGCATTAATGTAGATTAGGATTTGACAAGAAAAGTCACTTTTAGACATCTGCCTTTTATAGGCTGTTTAATATAATTCTTCTTTTAACGTGTAGCGCATTGGACACTTAAGATGTATGCTAACTTTCACCAGTATAACTGTTACAGAAACTTGGATATAAAGGTTAAAAATGGCGAATTTAGTCTTATTTCTATTCTTATTATTCTTCAGACCCAATAACTTCCGCTAAACGTTAATCGATTCTTTTGAAATGTTGAACATATTTTGCATATATCCCAAAGGTGTCAATTCTCCATAGCAACTACCGATTTATGAACAACAGAAAACATTATTGCAATTACATATGGTAGAGCTATTTAAATTAGTTTATATTCGAAATTTGGTGCACATAACTGTAATATAAGTCAAGATATATGCAATTGGTCACATTTACTATTTATACTATATAAACAGTACATATATGAGAATATAGAGCTGGAATTGAAAACGTATAGAGTGCAGTTAATCATTATGATTTTATAAATCTAATTACGATTTTTATTACTTAACCTGCATAAATATTTTTCTCTATGATGTGTTTTAATCTGTGGACATTATTTTATTTATAAATTTAAATCTAAAATATTTACCTACACTTATCTTTCTGTAAACTTCAAAACTGGCAAAATGTTTGTATCTCACACGATAAAATAATTGAAATACACTAAAGACTGTGTTTGCTCTTTAATTAATAAACATTTCCATGAGTTAACTACTTTTTTCTTGTTTAAACTGATCTAGCTATACTACCAAATTACATTTATGTTACAGGGTAAAAATCTTTTAAGTCAGTAAATTTAAAATACAATGAAATGAATACAATATTTAAAAGTTACATGGGTCATAGTATGAACATACATAAGTTACCTAAAACACAGAAAATCAATTCTACTAATATAAAAAATTTAATTTTTAAACATCACCAAAATAGCATTGATATCTTAGGGCACCATCCTACACAGCTTAATATAACGTCAAAAACATTTAACAAAAAACAATGTAAAGAAAAGAGAATTTATTTAATTTTTAAACAACCTCAAAATACACAAATGATTTTCAAATATTAATAGTGTATGTAAAAGCCTAAATTTATTAGAATAGTAAGTTTCTTGTTTGGTAGATATCAGTTTCTATAGAGCACAATAATAACTAATGAATACTTAGACAACTGATGACCTTTAAAATGACCAAAAGTCTCTTGTCCTAGATTCACCAAATAATTTTTACCATGTTTTTGTTTCAGAAAGTGGATCAATGCCTCAGTGGCGACAAAATGTTCTGTACAATCTATCTATTGGTTTATGTGTTACAATCATTTTGTTTTTAGTTTATATATCCATTGTTTTCAAATAACAAACAGTAAATAAAAGCAGCTTATTCACAGAATGTACGAGTATATCATACCTTCATTCTGTTACAAATATCTAACATATTAGTATATTTATAGACCAGCATCAGGGCAAGCTGGATTGCTTCTGATGACATTGCTGAACATATTTATCTATTCAGAATCACGCTATGCGGCATGTTATACTTGACATTGTGAATTTGCTTTATTTACAGATTGCGGATTATATAACTAATATCTATCATTTTTGTACTTTAGTAAATTAATTATCTTTGTTTGAGAAAGATTAGCTATTGGGCGTTTATTTTTACATTGGAATCTCTAAGTGTTTCAGATTATTGAATGAATACTGACAAAAACAGTATTTGGTATCGAAACCACGTGGTGATAGAAATCGATTTGAGAAAAAACGATTAAATTTTGTCTAATACCCATTGTAAAAATAGTGTTAGCTTATCATACTTCACATTGCATACATACGTCATATTTTTTCAATCTTAATTTTTTAAACAGTTTATATCATGTGGTTATTGAACTTTTCATTATCAAATATGATAAGGCTATTTTATAAATATTGTGATAATATGAAAATTTAAAATAACTATCTACCTATTGTGGCATTGAATGGATTAGTCTAGATAAGTAATCACCATCAAGTTGTTGGTAGCAGCTTGATGCCTCTTTAAACAGATTGTCCATTACACGAATCCCAACTATGCCATCCAACTGTCTCTTAAGCTTGGACCACGCGTTCTCAATGGGGTTGAGGTCTGCACTACATCACCTGGTGTAGCTGCTACGAAGGGCAGAAGAGGTTCATTCAGGATGTTGATGTAAGCTTCAGAATTGAGGGTTAATTGAATACGATGAAGAGGAAGACGACCCAAACTGGAAATAGCACCACATGCAATCACTGAGCATCCTCCACCTTGTAACCGAGGCTGATAAACATTTGGGTGTCTCACTGCTACTTTTTGGCATTTGTAATAGTGGAGTTGGTATTATACAAGGTGAACTGAAACAAGGTCACTGAAAATGACCTTTTCCCAATCTTCCGTCGTTCAATAAAGAAGTCGTCTTTGGCGATGGGCAGCTGTTAAAAGAAGGAGGTTTTCGTGGAGCAACATAACTCTGATAACCAGCAGCAATCAATCTCCTTTGCACTGTTTGTGCTGATGCCTGGATATTGGCCGCTTCTTGCCAATCATGTCGCAGTTGTTGACTAGTAGAGGTGGGAGTGCCAGCTAAAAATCGCATCAAGGCTATGTTTGGTCATTGGTTTGAATAACGAGGGCATCCTGAACGCTTTGAGTATTTTTCTGACAAAGTGCAATAATTGTTGCCTTTCTCACATGGAGATGTTGGGCTAGCTCATTAAAACTGTAGCCTTCTTCATTTAACCTTACAATTTGTATACATTGTTCATAATGAAGACTAAAAAAATAACGAAGTTAATTAATGTTTTACAGAAGTTATATGACTTAAGAAACAACACAAGATTAAACATAATTAAATGTTGTCCAATCAGTGTCATGTACTCATTCAGCAATCGCACAATGCCAAGACATCTGACAATCTTACCTTTTAACACTACTGCTGTGTATGTCTGTGGGAGAAGCTCAGTATTTTAATCCGAGTTCCCTTTACATTGCAGCTTCTCCTTTAAGATATGACTCAGTACAGGTAGGCGAGTTACATCAGCCTCTTGGTAGTTGCTGTAGAATGCAGCCGCAAGTTCCTATTCTTGTTTATTGATTGAATATTTTGTTTCACCATATCCTCAATAGGTTAACGTTTGAATTCCAGTAATTTGGAATTCATAGACATAAAAATGATTTATGGATAGATAAAAGCTTTAAATACAATGCGTGTACCTTTACTTTTATTATTTATTTAATATTAACTAATAATATAATGAGTTTGTTGCTATGGAAGACCTACTAAAAAACAAATAAAAATATTTTATTTAAATGTTGTGTTTTGTGAGTTTGTTTCTAATGGATGCACCCATAAAATAATTGTGGCGTATTTAGAGCTTTTATAGGCTTTACTGCGTGTAGTAGTATGTTACACATATTATGTATATACGTATGACTTACTTATCGACCTACTTAACGTATGAATGCTTTATCTCACGTAGGTACCTGCACACAATTAATAAACTCATCGTACTACCACGTGGTTGTTCATGTTGACTTCTTTACTACTTGGGACTATGTTTTAACTACTCAACAACATGGTTCGGTTTAAAAGGTGGCAACATTGTTGAACTACATCTTCTTTGTTGGGCGTTGTACCATCTAAAAAGCAAACAGCTTGGATTTGTTTTTTGAAAATCCATCTACTTATTTAAGAATTCTGAGAAATATTTGCAAATTTTACTCATTTTAAATAACAAAATTACGAACCAAATTATACTGTAAATCTTTAATCATTAATACAGCTTCTAACACTTAAATGTACATACAAAATAAACTTAAAGGTATAATATATACGTAAATTCAAACATCTTAATTGATACACATTTTATAATTATTTTGCAATACCTTACTAATACTAAGTTTTAAATTACCCTGATAAAATGCTATACACTGAGTAATTGGCCCCATACCTGCTAAAAATTAGTCAGTTGATTTATTGAGATTTCTAAACGTCTCTACCTATATATTAAAAAATACCATTTGATTGCCCAAAGTATTTTAATATTCTAGAAACATTGATTATTACTGTTACATATAGAGTAATGTAAATATTATTAATTTAGCATAATATTTTCTGCAGAATACATTATATCAGCGGCGCTAGAATTAAACGATAAATTGGAATTTCTTGAGTCCTTGCCATCGTTGACCAGTTTATCACCAATATCGTCTGTATCAAAATCTGCTATTTCTGATTTTATTAGATAATCTGCTATTGTACGGTCACCGAACCCCATTGGTAAGTCTATGTCAACATCGTCACTACTTAGCATACTGTTCATAACATTGTCTTTATCATGTAGAATTATACTGTTTCTTGAATTAGTATAGCTAGTGGTTATGGCTTCATCCGATGTTATTTCATCATTTTCTTCGGGTTCCTTTGATAAAATACTTTCCAATCCTAAATGACCAAGAGATAAACAAACATCGCCTTTGAAAAGCCTCGAATTTTTAAAATGATTAATATCGCGTTCATCCGAACTAGAAGAGATTGGCCTGTCCACTTTCATTTTCTTGATGGTAAGTTTGCTTCGCTTTTGACTCAGTGTGAAGGAATCGTCAAATGTTCTAATCCTTTGTTGTGACCATTTTCCATGCTTCATTTTATGAACTTCATAATAATAGTAAATTACGTACCCAAGTAAACTAATAGCACTTGAGATACTTATTATAAGAAATATTATTTCTATTGTGTTCGTAACCGCTAATATAGAAACCATGCCAATTGTATTACACTCGCACCTTAATATAACTCTTAAATATAAAGCATACAGTTATTTTATGACAACCTCATATTTAAAAACAAACATAGATAAAAACAAATAGACTATGTATAGAATTAATTAGTAAAACAAATCTATTAGGAAACATATTTATCTATAGGTTGTAAAATTCATTGACCGGTTATTGTTCTGTCTCATTTTGAAGAGGACGAGATCGATTTAAAATTATGATTTCCTGCCCATTACCATTAAAATATAAAAGTCAATGAAAAAGCAGGATGTCCTTTGTTCGAAATCCAATCGTGGAACCAAGAATTCCCGAAGTCCTCAATAAGCTCACTAACTGTTTTAAAAATTAGTCTGTTTATAGAACTTTTAGTAGTCGGTAGTTAATTGAATTTTATAAAACTCTATGTACTAGTAACTCTCTGGAATTAAAATAGTGAACATATAACTAATAATATCCATGAAATATATAATATAACATCTATTGTTAATTAGTTGCTGCAGTACCAAATTAGAGTCTCTCTTTGAACGGTCGCTTTCTTCTAGCCTCTTCTTGTTCGAATCAATAGGGGATTTATTACACTATCTCGTATTATAATAACTTAATAACTTTAATATTATAAGATTACTATTAAAATAGACAGCAAAACAATTAACACATGACATGTTATATGCGGGCAAGTAGGTAAGTATCTGAACCTTTACGAGTGGCGTTTAGTGAACGGATACCTAACGGGAATGAAAAATTCATATTTTATCTGTAATTTTATAAATTACGTAAAAATGCCACTTTATATTTTTTTCATCATCAGTAATACCTGAAGAAATATTTTTTCTTTAACTAAGCTTGCGTCTTTGTGTTTATGTTTAAAATGCTGCCATGTTTTAGAAACCAGTTTATTGCAGTAATAACAGTTGTGTTTTTAAAGCTTCTTTTTCATAATTTACATAGTTTTCTCTACAGATTATTCTTCGTATTCAGAAATCGTTTCTCGAAAATCCATACCTTTAATTAAATTGTTTTCCGCAACAAATTCATTAGTTCCTACAATATTGATAGATAATTGTTCTTCAGAGACCTCAGAATTCATTTTCATTGGTTCCGAAGAAGTACCTTCCTAGTAGCAATATTTGTAGGGCACATTAATAAAATACATGGGTCACTCTGTACACAATATCTGAAACAACATGTCCAGAGAAAGACACTCTAACTGAAGCTGCTTCATTTAGGACTGGTTGTAGTTGTCCAGAACTCTCTATCGCCAACGATAGTTGGTACCTGGTTCGGTTTGGTCACATATGAATAAAATGCAATAGTTAAATTTAATCAATTAGCAATTTTCAGCACGTTAAATAAAACAAACGTATTTACGATGACCGCGGTTGTAAATAATTTTTCTTTTAAAGAATGAGCAATCTTACCGTTTAACACTTCAATGTTTGGTCTTCTAATAAAGAGAATATCCATAATATCAAATTTGAAAAACATCTAGCCGGACAACGGTCTATCTAGCAAATCTCTAACCATTAATTAAATTGTAAATAGTTTAAAGGTTTTCTTAGAAAAAGGTTTTAATCGAATTGCTAAAAAGTAAACTCCACGCGAACCAGGAGCCGTATTTATAGTTCTATTTTTTCTTTACATTTTTATAGGGGACGCAGGAGACATCGTGCTGCAATCTGAAGTAGTCAGCTTTTCTAGCTCTTTTATTGGGTAAGACAGTAAGTACATTTGATTTAACAAATAACTTGACTTTTACTTCATAAATTATTAAATTTCCTTTTCGTTGTGACGATAAAGAAATAGTACCCAACTTTTCTGGGCAGAGTTAATTCTATTTTTTCTGTTATTTGATTTATCAAAGATAAAACTTGATTTACCCCCAGTATAAAAATGACTAATATCTGATTATTTTTTTCAGTTCTTAACAGCTGATAAGTGTATAATACCTCGTCTGAATGCAGACAAAGGAATGTTTTGACGTATTAGTTTCGGCATACCCTTTTCTGATCAGAATTACATTGTGCTTTTTAAATTTTTATAGCACCAGTAAAAATTTCTACTCGGGGGCTGATGTTAGTTAGTCAAGTGTCACTTATGAATTTTGATTGGGTACATTTATAAACTGGTCTATGATATTGACATTTTTGATTGGTTATCAGTAAGGTCCGGTTAAACGGCTTAAAAATTAATGATAATAGGAAACAAATATAATCAAACCCAGAATAATTATTTTAAATACATCGTAAAATATAAGCCAATTGAATTAACGAGTAAATTACAATATTTATTGAAATATTCTGTCACTTTTTAACATATAATAAGTGACACTAAAGCTTCTTTCCATTCCACATACTCAATCAAAAACCAACTTAAAAACAAAGAAAGCTTTGGGACGAGACGAGTGGATTACTGGACAATTTCAGGATATAGCAATAGTTTTGAAACTCTCCCCCTGTTGTCATGTGATTTTCCTTTCTTTAAATACCTTGTAACAATATCAGAAGTCAATATTTTTTAAAAGAATAGCAAATAAACATTCGGACAGATACCGCTCCTTCGCTAACCCTTCCAACCTGAGAAATCTTCTCTGTCTGCGATGTCTTTTAAATACCTCGGGATTAATGTTATGAAACCTGACACTCTTTTTGTTGATCAGAGGAGACAAGCCTAGGGTGCTGCGCAGTCTCTTTCCCGCATTTTCAATTCACCAGCCTCCGACAAAACCAAATCTTGACTATTCTGCGCAATAGTGGAATAAATTTTGGTATACGGTCTCGAATCAATCCCAATGACCACTTCAAGAGAAGCAGAGATAGATGCCGCACATCGAAGGCTTACCCGATTCGCCCTCGGCATTCGGTACCCACATATCTTATGCAAACGTTCCGGCATAAAGCCTCTCTCAGTCACCCTTCGTCAGCGCCGTCTCAAGTTACTCGGGCACATTATGAAAGAGGACTAGCGTAATATGTCCTGGCTTACCCACCTACAAATCATCTCCTTAGGGGCATGGCTCGCTATTGCTCCATCAACAACACGCTGATTAGTGACATCTCATCTATTAACTTGAATAATTTTAGAGAACTAACTCACTTTTCAAAATCGGTCTTTAAAAGAATTGTACTCGAACTATAATTGACTCAATATTATTATTAATATTTTTGATAGTTATTAAAAACTTTCCCCAAGGAGGATATTTTAGAATTTCTTGGGAAATATCAAAACTGTACAAAAATCTTGTAAAGCAATTAATTTCGGGTTGTACCCTATTTTACCACAAAATAACTAGACTAGATGGATAGCCATAATGACAGATATATGGAGAAACGACCAAAAAATTGACATTTATGAAAATTTGGACAAAAAAGAGATTTTGAAACAAAATGTCCGCTATTTTAACCGTTTATATGTTTTTAAATATTTTAATTTTGAAAAATAAAAGTGCTTGTTACAAATAAATGTCATAACGACCACTGTTTACAAACTGCAAAATGTCAAATTAAAAGATATCCACAACTCGTAAAACATAGGCTTTTATAAATAAATAACCGACAAATATGTACTAAATGATATTGTATGACAATATACAGATATTTATCCTATAAACGATCACATATTTTAAATGAAATCTGTTATTGTTGTACATAATACTTCTAGATTATTAACAAAAGAAGAATAGCAAATAAACCAATAATAAAACCATGATAAAAGAGGAAAATTAATTCAGTCACTTAGCTATTCACTAAAAGTCTCTGAAAGCTACAATATAGTCATTGCTAATTTAATTTAAATATTTCATTTTCACTTGTAATGGCAAGATAGTATCAGCGAAAACCGCAGCAACTTCATTGGACTTCTCATTCATAGCATATTCAATTTTCCAGGTATCCGATTTTTTACCTTTTTCTTTCAACCTCTTCCAAATTTCTATCAATGTCTTCACATCATCTATCTGGTCTTCCTCAAAGCGACTATTATACTTATGCCGAATATCTTGCCAAGCCAATGCTCTCATAGTTAAAATGGACGAATGATAACCTTTCATCTCAACTCTAGGATCGAGCTTTATTAAATTGGCTAAATACTGTTTCCGGTCATCAGGTAAACGTTTAAATATTTTGTTAGCCACTTTAGGATCCATTTTTGCTATTCTTTTCTTAATTAAATTAATTCAATCATATAAATTTGTTTAAACAAAAAGAAATTATGAAAAATTCGTTGGTTTTGATGGATGCTCAGAGATATAACTAAATAGCCGGTCTTGAATTATAGCATGGGCGGGAAAACAGCTGACGAAACAACTTTTCCCTAGTGAAATATTTATTTTCCTGAAATTGGAAAAGTAGTACTTTTCTATACGAGGATTTCTATTGCTACCGAGAGAGCGAAGCGATCGA
>JAUYWI010071932.1:0-14250 GCA_034780595.1 Parotoplana pacifica | reverse complement strand
TTTTTAAAAGATGAATTGATTACTTACACAATATACAATTATTAAATTAATTAATCTTATTTTCTATAATGATGGGAATTGGGGGAGGGATAACCACGGCTCATCCTCCACAGTAATTACATCAGTAATAATAATATTTCATTTACAAAATAACAGTTTAACTGGTTGCTCTTGGTTTGATGATCTTCATCTGATATATCAACCACAATAATTAATTAATATAAAAATAAATAAATTGACTAAATCCAGGATCAGCTGATTGTCACACTAAATTAAAAATTAATTAGACAAATTTTGGCAACATTAAATTAAAGGAGGATAAGTAAATTAATTTTAATATAAAAAAGTATAATACATGGTATGGTATACTTTATATTACAGCCGTCAAAACAGTATTCACACGTTTCGATAAACGAAAAATAGAAAAAATATCTATTAATGACGTCAGTGAAGCATTCCGAGCATTAAGTGTTGCCGTAAAGCCTGATACATTGTGTGTTTGGGCTGAAGATGTGGATGAAGAAGGTAGGTCACGGTTTGAAGATGTGGATAAGGAAGGTAGGCCACGGTTTCTTTAGTTCACATTGAACTTCATCCACCATATAGACGCTATTTGTATGAAAACAGACGTCATTTTATCTAAAAATACAATAAAAAGAAAAGGAATTAATTAGTTTGAGTGAAGTGCACGACATAACAGGATAGCAATGTATTATAGATCGTATATATACTTTTTAAATTGATATTTTCAATTTTATTTAATTTTATTTTTGTAATAACGACATAGAATCTAAAACATAATAATAAAAGATTGGTCATCCGTATCCAAGGCGGTTTTCTAAATTTTCAGCATTAAGAGCACTCATTATTGCCTTTAGCTCTCCTGACTGCCGGTATACCCTTTGAAAAACTGAAGTTGGCTAAAATAGGCAAATATAGGTACTTCCAAAAAAAGATTCTGAAGTCAAGTAATGATAAAATTGATTTCTATAAACACTCCATGTTTCACAAATGATTCCATTTTTGTTGTTGAAAATATTGATGATTGTCCATAAAGTGATAAGAACCAAAAATAAGTCTTAGAAAAAGAACTTATGAAATAATTTTTTTAAACTCAAGATAAATGCTAAACATATGTGAATGTTTTCAGAAAAAAATGTTTATAACACAAGTTATAAAAATTATTGTGTCAAAGTTTGGCCATTTTGAAAATACAAAGATAGGAAAATTTTTATTTACTCATATATTAATATTATTGGATTCAAATTTGGCCTAATACCCATGCCCACTTCCTATCTAATACTTTATCAGTATAATAAATAAATATATCAGAGATTTATCTAACTTCTGAAATTGAGATTCACAGGGTCCAAGTGATACATTAAAAATGGAATTTCAGTGACTGAATTCAATCAAAAAGCACTAAAATAATCTTGTAACTCCTAATAAGCTATTATAAACCATTTGATCTCATTTAATTGATCGTTCTTTTGGGCCTACCACAGGTCTGGCGGTCTTCATATCTCAGAAACCATGAACTTAAAATATCTCAAAATTTAATTACTTGTCGTTGATGTCTTCTTCTTAAAATGTTTAAATCTCAGGTCTGAAAAAATAGGATACTCTTTTCTTTGTATTTTAGAGAAATTTTAGTGATTTAGTAAAAAATAAAGATTTTGGGTCTAAATCTCGATAACCAATAGCTTTTCAAAAAAATTCTGGATTTATATAACTTAATTGGTGAAGTAAATGACCAACTTAACACCACTTCTTTAAGTTGTTTTCAAAATATCTTTGTCTATGAATTTTTCAAGATTTATTCTACCTGTAGAAAGTGGACAAATTCAAAGTTCATTTTTTCATTTAGTCCGGAGAATATATACAGTTTTTAACTTGAACCGAAAATTGTTTACTGAACAATGCTTTTTTCACAGAGAGTTCGAATCCGGTTGATGCCACTTTTTCACCTTTGGACATTGTTTGGCGCCACTTTGAAAATTTGATACTCTCAGATGGCGCCATGTATTAGTGTTTCCTAAATAATTCTAAAACCAAAATCTTTTTTTAAGTCTAAATATTATTCATATCTATCATATAATTGGATTTATTGAATTTGTATTAATATTAAAGTCACCACAAGCATTTATATATTACTCGATTTTTTAAAAACAAATTGGAAATATCGAGAATTTGAATAAATAAATACATAGAAAAAATGTAGCATAATATGTATTATCTATTGAAATTTTTTTAAATGTATCTAAGTCATATAAATAAACCAACATGCACATACAGTGGCGGATCCAAGGGGGGGCACACGGAGCGCGCGCCCCCCCTTTTTATTTTTTGAATATTCAGAATTTTTAAGTGCCATTCGGAAATTTTTTCATTTGTTTAAACAAGGCTTTATATTCAAGGATAAGCCTCCAGTAATGCACATATAGACAGAAGTTGTGCCCGTGTATTTATATGTTGTGTATTTACATATCTTACCCTTTGTTTATTAAAGTAGTTTTTATGAAATACTTTTATAATATGTTATTCGGAAATTCGTGGATTCTAGTGCCCCCCTTTTTGAAAATCCTGTATCCACCACTGTAGCCTAATAAGTTGTTTAGAATGAAATGAAATTATATTCTATAATTAAAGTGATAAAATCTGATAGGAATATATATACATAACTCTATATTAAAAACAGCTACATGTAGCTAACTTTGTAACTTGAGTTTTTATATATGCATTGGCTTTCCTGTTTATAGTTTACTGTTACCATTTCAAAAAAAATATTTGGTTCATTCAAAACCTTGCAGTTTGCTCATTCATTACACATCAATTCATACATTTCCTTAAAAAACTTTTTTCCATCTTATTGTATGAACCCCTATTATCATAGAATTTTATTAATAATTTTATGCTCAAAATAGGCTAAGTCAAAACTATATATTTTTTAATAGTTGATAGAATCATAGATTTTTTTAAAGTGAATTTTTATT
The DNA here is from genome assembly GCA_034780595.1 of Parotoplana pacifica. NCBI lineage: Eukaryota > Metazoa > Platyhelminthes > Proseriata > Otoplanidae > Parotoplana > Parotoplana pacifica. The sequence continues at coordinate 11,257 of JAUYWI010071932.1, read as the reverse complement.
GGTTATACATTTATTTTAAATTTTTAATGTTAATTATTCCATTTAGTAAATGTCAAAAACTTTACCTAGGAATAAATAGCTATTTTTTAAATATAATAGTTGCTTTTTTAATTAGAAATTTAAAAATTTAATCAATGTTAACATTTAAAAAATAAACTATTTTATGTTTTATCATAAATATACAAGTTTTAAATCAATTATTTAAGTACAAATATATCTCTGCATTAAACTCAAAAACTAAACCAGTATCTTCATATCTAAGTAGATAGAGTATTTCTTTTTATATAATTTATTGTATAAGTAGCTATATTTGCTATGAGTAATTGTTTTTAGTTACTGCCACAATAGAATAAATAAACTACTAGGAATTTTTAGTAAATTAAGATTTTAATAAAAGTTTTTTTTCTATTAGACAGTTTCTTCTTTCTTCTTTAGTATTTTATGAAAAACATTAGGTATTGATGTGTTATAGTACTCATTTCTAACTCCTATACATTTATTATATTACATACTAGGACTGACATATTTATAATTATGGAATAAAGCATACTTATATTAATATTTTATATTTTATATTTTAGAACTAAGTGTATTCCACTTGATTTAGAAAAAAGTAAATATAAATATGTATATGGTACTACTTACTTCAATGCAAAATCAGATGAAAATGACACTTCAGAAGATTATGCTGATTTTTTAAAGTGAGTTTTTAATTTAGACATTTTGATTTTTTGACTTTGAGAATATATAGAAAAATATTGATCACCTTGCTAGAATATGTATCCAAAAAACTATGTAGGCTGATATATGACAAAATTAATTTCAGCAAAGTATTATTATCAGCAATGTATTATTTTCACTGATTTAGTTTATTCTATAATATTTTAAATAAATGGGCTATTAATCAAAAATAGAAGAAACTAAGTAATATTAGTAAATAAATAAAAAAGGAAATAATATTAATATTAATCAATTGTGATAGCCAGAAAAAAAGTTGCTCATTCTAGAATGGTTATATGTAGGAATATAATTCTGTTAAGTCTTGGGGTAGTCAGATAATGTTAAAGAGGTGAAAGTTTGTCAAAGAAATCTTTTCAAAAAGTTTTTTCAGATAGTAGAAACTCATTACATGCATAGTGCCAAATAATAAGAATATGACATTGGACAACTGTTTTATTTTATTTTTAAAGAGGATAACTTTTAGGATGTAGGTGACCATCAACATCCACAGATTTTCAGCACCTTCTAGACTTGAGTAGCTGTCTCTCTGTTCCTCAGACATCTGCACCTGTATCCATTTACTTAACTGCCCAGATATGTTAATTGGGGTCTCCCTCTCCAATTTTCTATTCTATCTTGCCTGTTGTAATGTTTTCTTCCAATCCTTCTTTTCTCATAACATGTCCCAGAGTACACTTGCTTAAGTTGTTGTTTTTGTGCAATAGAGTCAACAAAAGCCTATACACACAAATAAATTAGTCATTTAGGAGAAAATCATTTCAATGATGGATTTTAGTGGGATCTTTAGGAATCTTTAGAAATATACATAACCTTACAAATGATGAGTTAAGAGTTAAACCTGCTGTTTTAGCCCATTAAGTCATTTTGTTGTGTACATCAGTGTCAGCATGTTCATTAATGTTGAAAATAAATATCATAAGTGTACAATTTATCAATATTTCTGATAATTCCAGATAATTGAATCAGCTGTAATGGAATTGAACAAAAAATCGGCCCATGAAACATTCCAGAGATAACATATATTGAAGTACTCAAATATAGTCTGATAGTGGTATTAATACAGTCCTTAGTCCAATAAATAAAGCTAGAGGAAAAATTGGTTACTCAATGCTTGCATTTATTAAAGGTCTTGCTGAAATCATAAACTGTATCCAAACAATAGTCTAAAACATCCATCTTTTATGCTATATGTCTGGACCTAAGTGATAGGGGACATCAAAAAGAGAATGCCTCTGTGAGTGGAAAAAAACAAGTTTCAAAATTCATTTTTTAATATTATAAATTAATCCACAAAGTCTGCTGGAGCTCTCACTGATATCAAATAAAACAATGGTGTATCAGAACTGCCTAGCTACAAGCCCATTCATATGAGTGACTAGAGTTAACCTACACTATTATTGATGTTTGTGGGATAAACTGGCAATATATAATTTGGATATGGATACTATGGATATTACAAAACATATTTTGTACAAAAATATGGTCAATGAATCAGTGTTTCATTTTAAAACAATCACCTGTCTAGTTTTCATTTTATTTTAAAAAGTTGTTTTTTTACATAGTCTATATTACAAGTGTAGGTATTCTAAGAGTATCATAAATAAAATTGGAAACTAAAAGCTACTCCTCTTCCTTAATACAATAATACAGACCTACAATCAATTTAGACCCTAGGTACAACTAGTTCAAAAATTGAGCGATTTGCTTTTCCAACTACTACATTTTTTGCATAGTCTCTTGCAATACAAAAACAAACAATGTTTTTGTTCCAATGGTTAAGTAATTTAACATTTCTGTAAATGAGTAGTAGAACAAATGTTCTTTTATTAACCATTTATGAGAATATGTTCATCTTTTAAATAAAAATTTAACATTATTTTAGAAACTTTGAAAGAAAATGTGGTCCTATTGGATTTCTTGATTCCACATATTATACTCGAAAATCTGGATCAGAGCCTGCAAGTTCTAAATCAAAGGGAAAAAAGTTACAATCTCCAAAGTCTTCCAAATTGTTATATCTTTCACAATCTTTGCAACAAAGTGATCAAGAAAATGAAAAACTCACCAAAATTATTCAAGTAAGATGCCTCATGAGTATTGACCAAATATTGAAACCTCGATTATCATATACAAATTTTCAGCTAACAAAATTGTCACTCAAAAATTGTTGATAGGGAGACCGATATTGCATAACAAACTGTTTTTATCCCATAATTACATATCACACATTTTTGTCACATGAAACATTTGATACCATAAATTTACCTTTGTGTACTGCCAACTTTAAGTAATTATTCACATATTTAAAGTACTAAACCAATAGCTTTGAAATTTGGAACATTGATTTGAACTTATAAATTTCAAGGATATAGGCGGAGAATATTTATGTCATAGTTATGATAGTTGTACCTGTACCTTAACATGTTTAATATCACAATTATGACATTACTATTTTTCACCATAACATCAATGATCGATTTTTTCTAGAAGACTGTTAGATACATTGTTTAAAGTTAAAACATTGAATCCTCAAGGCATGAATAGGATTTTTAGTTCAATACTTCTACTCCTTAATTTAAGTTCTAGTATAGGTTTTTTATTCTTTTCATAGGTTTTAGGTTTTAGAGAGTCTATGTTTTGGATTTTTGCATCCCTCTAATTTCTACTCTATAATTTTTATGTTAATCAATCAATCAATCCTTACTTTGATTTTTTTATGTTTGATATTTACCACATTCTGATCTTTCTGACAAATTTTACTTTTAAAGTCTTATACCATATCTGTGTACTATTTTATTTGTTATTTTACTTTTAATGATTAGCCTTATTAATCAGCTGATGCTGTTGTATAATTTAAAATTGCAACTTTTAGTTTTTTTATCTACTATTTACATATATTATTTTTTGAACTGATGAAGACATTTTAATGTCGAAATGCCTCTTCATTTACCTAGTTATATTTTTGTCAATTTCAATTTTATTTTATGCATATACTATATTTGCATACTATGTTTATTACTATTGTAATATGTATGGTTATTTACTTTGTTTGTTGTAAAATATCATTTGTTTCTAAGCACAATTGCATTCATGCCTTAGTGCGATTTTACTTAATTACACGATCTAACATACATTACTTTTTCGTTATAGGTACATATTATGTATACAATAAACATTATTTTTAGTTGTAACTGAATGCTAAATATAAGTTATTATGCACTTATTTTAGGATGGGATGTGGCGAGCAAAGCAAGATGAACGCGAATTGAAACGATTTGAAGGTGACATTATTAAAAATGAAAGCGAAATAAAGAAATCTCTTCGTGAATACGAGAAAGGTAATAAATTACTGTTTATGATTTAATAATTGTTGATTGCGTGTTGATATGATAATATTGCAATTATGTTGAATAAAAAATTAAATTCAGTATGTAGATATTGTTTATCATGGCAACTGATACACTTTTAACAAACAATAACACAGAGAAATCTAAAATTAGACGCAAATTATAGAAAACATTTTATAGATCCTAATAAGATTTGGCGAAACAACATCCATTTTTCTCAATTCAAGGTAAACTAGCGAAATGTTTCCTCAAATTTGTACTCGAGCAAAATCAATTTTGAATCAAATTTATTTGGATAGCTAATAGTTTTTGAAATGTTCATTTTTGGACATTACTATGCTTTTACGGTGTGCATGTATGTGTATATATATTTTGTACCTGGGTGCTAAGGGAAATCACATGTACATACCTACTACAACTTTGGACAATGAATCGATTTTTCATAATAAAACAATCACCTGGCAAATATAATTTTATTTGTTATTAAGTTATATTATTTTTAAATTTAGATGTTATGAAACGCCGATTTGAAGAAAATATCAAAATATCCAAATCGGCGGAACATGCAGATAACATTCGTCGAATACACAAACACAACAATGTTTTGGTAAGAAACGTTCCTGAAAAACGTTTTCAGAAAAATATCCGCCAATAACTAAATCTTTACTTTTTAAAGATTATCCCAATATATTTCAAAATTTTCAAAATTTCTTCATATGTATTTCTTCAAATAATTTTTCCTTTGTTACTGATAAAATAAAACTGTTCATTTTCTTTGGTATAGACGACAGATTCAATACCTGATCATTTTTCCATTTTAGGAACAAAGGAATCGAACTGAAGAAGCATTTAGTGATGATCACAAACTAAAAGACACATCAAGAAAATCACAATCCACTTTGTAACCACTTAAAAATAAACCGGCAGCCCAAACCACTTTACTTAAGTGAATGAGGCATCAATATTGGGGTATATGGTCAACTAGGACTTGACTTAAGATGTATAAATATGACGTTTGCCGTGTTCTGTCCACCAGAATATCGCATTTTTCCAAATTGGCCAAAAATTCAGGGAACTGACTTTTGTTGATGTTATAAGTAAATAAAAATACGGCGTGGTGCTACTTTCACTGGAAATGTATTAATCTTTTCTGTCATTTTTAATAAAATTAGTACTTTATGTGTGTTTTACTTGCAAGTAGTATGGAGTTTAATCATAATATTTATACAAATAACATTAATTATCTTAAGAAAAACACATTTCCTATGGACGTAAGACCATGGCATTTTTTAAAAATTACTTATAACATTAACAGAAGTCAGTACCCTGAATTTTCGACCAATTGGTAAACATGAAAATGTGTTGTTTGAGAGATAAGAATTTAAATACTAGGAGGCCCAATCTAGCTACCTTGGTGGGTCCATGCAGCTGATAGAACACGGCAGATGTCTATATTCATACATCTTAAGTCAAGTCCTAATTCAATTTATACCGCAATATTGGTACCTCGTTCAGTTAAGTGTTCTGGGCTACCGCTCTATAAGTATTCTATTCATAATCATTTTAAAATATTAAAATAAGTCATTAAGTAGCACGTTCATATTCTATGTAGATAATGTAATTTGTAACATTATTGTCACACTAGATAAAGGATACCTAGTAAAATTGATTCAGTCTACACACACACAAATATATATGCACACCTACCTACTTTATTTTAGGTCTCAAGTTACACTCAAATATCATGCAAAATTAGAAGAATTAAATCTGAGAAATTTTGAAAAACAACGTATCTCTAAAGAATTTGAAGACAAAATTAGAAAAAAAGAAGTTAGTGAGCAAACCTATTATTGTTTTTTGTTTGTTGTTTGTTTTTTTATATATAGAGACTAATACTGTACTTACAAACAACACTTCAATCAAAAAATATACAAGCGGTACTTTACGAAAGTTTTTTTAATAGGGTTTAAAATAACAATGATTTATGTGTTTATGTTGACTTAAAATTTATTGATCCATACAGAGTAGAGTCATAAATAGAAATATTTTGAGATTAATAATAAATGTGGGATATTTTATACCTTCAGAGGGATAAAATTTTTATTGCTAAAATCTATCCTAGAGGCATAATAATTAAAGATAAGATAATTAAATTGATTATGTTAATGTAGATATGACCACCAGGAAATTTATTATACTTTAGCATGAGAACAGAGTGAGATTTACATAGTTTAATAATTTTTTGAAAACATTCTTGACACAGGTTGGATCTGCTACTCACAGACTTTCTAGATTATTATCATCTGTTTATTGTTAATAATATCTACTTGCCTAATAAATTTTACATTTTCCAAGTCAAATACCTATATAAATTTTTAAAATCAAGATTATGTGCTGGGAAGTTGTCCTAGATGAGGGATCCATTATAGCTAGATAGTAAATCTTATTCATGAAAACCTTCAATTGTTTTAACATTATTTTACTGTGTCATTTAAAAAAAAATAAAAACATCCTGTAACTTTTATTTCATTTCAGGATGAGGAACTTGGTCTAAAAAAAGAACTTGCAGAAATTGTAAATGTAATGAATATGGAAGCTTTAAAAACTAAACGGCAAGCAGTTAAATCGTTGGAGTAAGAAATATATACATATATTTAACAAAGATGAATTATCGTCAAAGACATTAGGAAATAATCAGCAAATATTATATTTAAAAAAAAAGATTTTTAATTGTTTGGTTATATTCATTTTGTTCAGCCCACATTGTCAAAACAATCATGAATAATATTATTCAAAACATGATTATTCTTTTATTTCATATTTCGTAATAAAAATGAATTTTAAAAATAGCTGAACCTTTTTACAGTTATTTTAATCATTAATTACAGAGACAGAAAGAAAGATACTCAACGGAAAATTAATGAAGATCTAAATTCCGAAACCGAACTACAAGAAAAATTAAAGTACGGATCAACGTAAAGTATCTTAGATTTCTCAATCGTATTTTGTATTGTTGTTTCTTCTTCGTTATATAGAGAAATTGTGGGTGAGCAAAGTGAAGCAGAAGCTGCTAAACTTCGTTATGAATTTGATTTAGAAAATCGACGTCGAATTCTAAACACAAAAACTAGAGAAGGTAAATTTAAAATGAAATATCACCAATTAAAATGCGATTGTATGTGATACAAAATATTAATTTATTGGTACTAAATATATTTAGGTATCTTTAAATGTAAAGAGTCTATCAATTTTTACAAAATAATATTTATTAAATCTTTTAAAAAATGACAAATCTGGAGTAGAAAATTTATTTGTTTAAAAAATAGAGAAATTATTAGCAACAAGAAAAGTCAAGTATAGGTATTATGACCACTAATTTCGATTTCTGGTAGGATAGCTTTATGTTGAAGAAAACGTCACCCTTTTTTGTTTTTTTGCTGTTATTTGAATATGTAAATTCTAGCTAAACTAATAGATAAGAACTAAAAGAATGTAAAATCACATGCAATATTTTTAGATGAAAGAAGCAAACAGACTGCCCGTATTAAATTGCTGGAAGTGGTTGATCGTCAGAAAAAATATTTAGACACGACGACTTCAACAGAAAAAGAAATGAAGAAAAAGGTTATAAAAGAAAGAATAAAAGTATGACATATGTATATGCTAATTAATTTCTTTAAATATAAAAAAATAGGTAATCTCATCAAAACAAAAAAATCGGCATATCTTTTACATAAAAGATACATATAAGATTATAAAAAATCATATCTTTTACAATTATCTCTACAAAATTTTGCAAACCTTTTTATCCAAATAAAGGTATTTATAATATTACACAGACTGATAGACGTTCTATATATTACCAAACACATAGCTTTTGAATTGTTTGAATCTTTTATAAAACTATAGAATTCGTTCCTATTAAGAATTTCATTCGTGAATTTAACTTGTTGTAAACTGTTATCTTACATAACGAGTAACTAAAAGTACGCAGTATGTTTTTTCCATACGACATGGATTATTAAAACAAATATTACAATTCAAGTGATGTCATGAAATGAAAACTTTAAAACTCTTTTTTATATAATAATAATGTCTTTCTCACAATACCTCATATATGTAGAGAAAGTAAAAAAACGATTTTTTATTAGAAATGTATGAATTGGTACATATTGGATGTCCAAGGTGCAAAAAGGAACGGGAACAGGATATTGTATGTGTTTTGTTAGTATGTCTTTTTCAAGACTACCATTCTTAGGATGTGACCAAGATGTTTAAGCCTTCTTTCTTTCAACATTCCCATAACAAACCAATATATACTCTGCAATTAGTATATGAAATAAATTAGAAGAGATATACCAAACCAAACATAGACGTTACTAATTACCCAGAGTACATAGTCAGGTTAGAACCAGGCATCTCTGGATTGAGAGCCCAGTGTCCAACCACACGACCAGGTTAAAGCGCTAAAACTATTATTCGGGTTGATACCAAAGACATTAGAGATATTTTGAGAAAAAAACGACAATTTTAAGGAAACTTTCTATAAAGCAATTCTTTTAAATGATGAAACTATTTTGTTTTAGTTGGCTAATTCTCGCCGTTCTACTATTGCGACTTCAAATCAAATTGAACGTCTAGAAATTAATTCTAAAATGGAGGTACTTTATCGAGAACGTGCTGAAAAACGGCGTCTGGAAATCGAACGGAAATCACATGAAGATACTTTGAAACATTTTCAAGTAAGTTTTATTCAAAAGATTACTCAAACCAAGATTTTGGAACATATTGTGAGCAATAGTTGACAACACTCTCTATATACAGATATATAAAATTGGACAAAAAAGGCCCAAAATGAAAAGTTATCGATACAAATTCTAAAATTACTTAAAATAAATAAATTTAAATGCTTATCGTTTTTTAGTATGGCTCTAAATAAATATTTCCAAGTATTTTTGTGTACAAATATTGTTGTTTTTTTAAAATTATTTTAGAGCTACTAAAGTCAAAAATTTAAGTTTAATACCTCTAAATTGAATTACAAGCAGTAAACCTAAAGTTTTATTGCTTTTGTTAAGTCTAAAGTCTTAAAAAAGAATTTATTTATGTACTGAAATATTTACCAAGTATTTATAGCTAAGCTATTTACTTTATAAATTCTAAAAACACTTGTCCTATTCATTTGTTTTTGCATAGTTAACTATATTTTAGATTTGTGCAATTACTAATTCTTTTATTTTTTTCGTATAGCCTATATTTAGGTAAATTGTAGTATAAATCTACATATACATATGTATTTAGATTATTGGATAGCTATCGAAGGCTTGACTGATATTATTTCTTATTTTTATGTTTTCTGCAGTAAAGATTTATTCTACATACTCTATAAAAAATATTTTAGACCACAAATTAGAAAAAGTTCAAATTTATTTAATTTGTTTTTTTTAAACTTTAAAATATACATCTCACGAAACAAACAATAATTATCCCACTAACGTAATTCTTTCTATATAAACTCATTTTCATTCTGATCCATTAATCCAAATTGTGGTTAAATTGATGAAATTTCGTTGAAAACTACTAACACATGCTACTCGTCAAAATTCAAATATACCTCATCCACTAAATGCTTTTTTACAGACTTCCCATGCACACTTATAGTGGAACAGACAGGCATATCTGAAGTAATTCTTCAAGAATACTTATTTTATTAGCACATTAAAGTTCACTTTTCTTATATCTAAATATATAGTAATTTCAAATTTTGGGTACATACGTAAACCATCATAACTTTGTTTTGACAAGTTAAATGTTTCTGAAATTTTACCAAATGAAAAGCATGTGCTGGGATAGAATTGAATGAATTTTGAGAAAAAAGTATCCATTGAAATTTATTATTTCAAAAGGAAATATTTTTAAATACCCGTAATATATCATGAATAATATGTTTGTTTTACCAAATTTTATTCAATTTCATCATTATGTATTTGCAACCACAATTGATTTTTATTAAAAGTACATCATTTCCAAATTAGACCAAACTTTTATTTTTTCAGAGGTAGATCACATGATCTTAGGATGTCGGACCTTTCATGTTTTATGCCAAAAGTTTCAGATCTTATATCTTGATTCCAAATTTCATCCAAATTGGTTGATGCGTACTAGGACAAAGTTCCAATATTCTATAAGGGGTAGTACTATTCCCTTCCCATTACCGACAGTGGGACTTCAACATCTAAATAGGTATTGCTCATACAATTTCGGTCAATAGATTAAATTTTGCCATAAGTGTGAAGAAATTTCATAGAAGTCGGTTTACTGTTCTTTAAGTCATTAAGTCTCAAACTTCACCATCTTTCTGAAATTATTTCTTTAGCCTTTCATAAAATTTGGCACCTAGGTATATACTGACCGTTGGTAATGGGGGATAGTACTAAGTACATACTCTTCTAACGAACGGAATGTTGTAACTTTGTCACAGAACGCATCGACCGGTTGGCCCATTTTAGGAAGTCCTTTTAGTGTATTTCAATCTGTAAATCCATATAGACCTAGATTTACAAATTCCACTAAAATTGCTTTAAACTGTTTGATAGTTTAAACATTTGTAAAATACTTATTTCAAACATTTTTTGAAACACTGATAAATACTTCTTTATACTCGTATAGTAAAAGTCACTGTCGAGTATAGAAAAACTATTTGCTGGATTTTTATTTCTACCAAAATATCACTGTTAATAAATAAGCTCCTGTTTTCACCCAGGCAATGAGAAACAAGATTTTAAGTGGAGGCACAAAGATCGTACATTTTTTAAAGGTTTTAAAGATCATGCATGTTTAATCAAATGGCGGCCATTTTCCAACCAGAAAGAGTTGTATCTAAGGGTAATAGAATCTATAATTATGACCGCCCTACACGTGATTTTCAAAACATCGGAGATTTCATAAGAATACTTTTATTTTTACGCTATTTGAGCCTCCATCCAAGGTCTTATACATCATTGACGAAGAAACAGCCGGCCATTTTGAGAACAACCGGTCAACATAGCTTGACCTTCAAAGTAAATGGAAACATCCTTGAACAAGTTGCAAATTTCAAATACCTCGGACAATTTATTACTGAAGATGGAAAATGTGAGCAAGAAATAAGAACTAGAATAGAAATAGCT
>JAUYWI010071921.1:0-14252 GCA_034780595.1 Parotoplana pacifica | reverse complement strand
GGTGACGCGTCTGGCCACAGATTCGGTAGATGGACGGCATATCAAAAGACACCGACACGAGCTTGATTGTTCTGGTTAGGAAGAGCAAGGCGCAAGACAGAACGGGATGGAGGGGCTTTGTTCATATGATCACCAGGAGCTGGAAACGACTCGACCTTTATCTTTACATATTACAAGTAATAGCATTTATTTATATCCAAATGCACCGGTTTATAGGTACAAGTATCAAGTACATTAGAATTCTGCCTACATACATAACTAAGACGGACTAATTTGGTATTGATAATGATATTGGAATTTTGTTTACATACTATCACTAAACGAACACTATTCCCCCCCCCCCACTGTGTTGGCTAAGAAGATTGCAAAGTACATCCTATGTTAATTTGCCGATCAGTTCAGGAATTCTCTACTATTGGGACAGAAATGCCTGGCATTTAAAAGTGCAAATCAGATAAAATCTAACTTTGTTTATGACAGCTTTCTTTTCTTTTGGAATTAAGTTACTAAATTTGCTGCAATTAGCGTGTTGGGTATGTTAGTATAGATATAGCCATAATGATGTAAGTAAACAAATACGCTTAGGTACGTGATAAATGTCGTTTTGGTCCACTGATTAACAGTTCAAAGACCGGTCTTTTCAATGGGGGTGGTGGTGTGTTTTAGGTACCGACTGTAGTCTATTCTAAACATATAATGCCTATTGTGTATTTGGTTATGGTGGCAAAGTGACTGGGCCAGGGTGGAGGCGAAGAAAACAGCCTAATAATTTTCTTTGCTTAGAAGAAGTTTCGGGATTTGGTTGGAGTGCTTTGAGGGAGGGGGGTAGCTTCGTTCAAACTGAAACAAAAGTTTATATCAGCTGTGCAAGAAGTACGATGATCTATGGCAGTGGTGGATGTCTTTGTGGAATTTCTCACTATGAGAGAGGAAGACGAGTGATGAGTTGCGGAGGATGATGGTGGCAACAAGTAACAGGCAAAGATGATTGGCACATGAAAATGAGTGGGCAAGAAAAATAATGAAAATAGAACTTGTTGGGGGTGGAGCACAAAGGGGCAAGACCAATACGGACATTGGAGAAGGTACAGGTGGTCTCACGAAACAAAACGCTAACAGATCGGACAAAGAAAATGGTGTTTGTTGGTTTTAATCAAATGAAAACAGAAATCATGATAAAAAAAGTTAATCCTCTAAGTTATTCACTTAAATAAAGTAGGCTTAAATTCCGAATACAATTAATTCGTGAGTTTAAGAATGACCGCATCTATGTATTTAGGTAGTAATACCTGTTGTTCTAACAAGATGCTAATATGCTATAAGTGATTTTATACCTTAAAGGTAGCTGTTAAACCAAATAAAGCAATTTATTAGAGTACGATACTATTTAGATCTGTGGCAAACCTAACAGTTTCATTCACTGCTATACAATAATTGATAACTATCATCTAGTTAGAAATGCGCGGTATGCTGGTGATTAAAAAGATGAAGCTATAATACGGCATCACTCATTGATCTCAGTGATTAAGGTACGAGATTATATTTACGTGTCAGATAGAAAAAACACTGCACCTATTTCAAAAGTCGTAATTCTGCAAATTGCATGCTGCATCACTTACAGAATATTTTTTTTTTAGTTTAGCAACCCACTTGTTAGCAAAGTTAAGTAGTTACTCGTACTGATTATCTGCTATCAAAACTAAACTTGGTTCCTAAGAGCATCAGCAAAGAATGAGAATTGCTTTTAAAATTGATTGTAAAAATTCTACGTAAGGGATTTAAAAAACCAACAAAGGCAATACATTATGTACTTTAATTTATGCATAATAGTTTCATAATTGATTTGAATATTTATGTCTGATTTATTTGTTTGTCATCATTCATTTTAGATTGTTTTAAAAGTTTTAATTATTAAAACCAAAAATGTCAAAAAGTGTGTTAGCTCAAACCGTATAATCAATGAAATCATTATGAATTCTGCATAAGCCGCTACGAGACCTGGTTTCGACCCTCCTATTTGGGTCTCATCAGTCGCAGGTAAACTAAAAGGACAACTACGCTCACATTTACCAGCAGCCTGGATCGCTAGAGGATCCGGATTCGAGCCTACCTACGACTGTTGAGACCCAAACAGGAGGTCGAAACCGGTCTCGTAGTGCCTTATGCTGCTGAATGAAAATTATTTAATATGTGGGAAACAGTAATTTAATTGTATATTCTATTTTGTATTAGCGCCATAGAAATGTCTATGTCTATGATTAATGCCAACCAATAAAGTCAATAAATTTCCTTGAATTGTTATAAATTCCTAAGAATTTTTTTGTTGCTTAGTAACAGTTGCTATGTGCAAAGTAGACCAAATGTGGTATCGTGTGGACGGTCGCACTATTACTACAAAGTTTCTCTATCCCTTCCGTTGTTTATTTAATTTCAGTTGCACACCCTTCCTGTTGCAAAATAACACTGAATGACGTCATCTCCCAGCTAACCAATCACGTAGTAGATGTGACTAAACTGCTGCGCATCCTATTGCTGTGCAACAAACTCTACCGGTTCCAATCGGAAACATTCCGTCGCCTGTTCTGCACTCACCTGCCGTCTGATCTCTCTGTAGCTGCAGCCATTCTCTCTGCCGTCGAGTCATAGAGATTGGTAGTGCCTTTTTTGTGAGTTGCACAACCAACTGGACGTCACTCAGTCAGTGTGTTGTGAACTGGTCATGTTTGATCAGTCAGTTGTTAATTCAGTTGTCTAATTAAGTTTTATGTACTAAGCAAAGATACTTAAGATCGTTAAGACTTCTCACTGATCCGTTTTAAACAAAAAAATATTTATAATGTCATACTACTTATGGATTTCGATACTAATAAAATAAATTAAACTATTTTAAAACATAAATGATAAAAGTAGTTTACTTTATATTTACTACTGTCAAACCTATAAGTAGTATGAGAGGATAAAATATGATTGTAAATGTTGGACATAATAAACTGCAGCCATATTTGTATGGTAAACTGGTAGGAATTTTGTTAAATAGATATCTTGAAAATGTTAAGTATCTTTAGTAACAAAACCGGATGTTTGACTAAATACGTCGTTTCGTTGTCTAATAATTGTTGATTAAATCTCAATAGCTGATTGATCAATGGCTATAGACTAATTAATCTGGATTTCTCAAAATAGGAGCAGAGAGCTGAGCAACATATATCGTCATATTGTTTGTGTTTTATCAGAGAAGACATCTTGGTGACTCGTTAAGTTAAGGTCAAGTATGTTTTAACTTAAGGGACATTCAAATATTTAAAATAAATAGTTTTGCATTCTTCTTAGAGGAGCTGACAATTTTGTTATTGTGCTTAAGTTTTTATTAAATAATACATTTATCTATAACCCAGTAATTTTTTTAAAATCAAATGGAATTAAAGACACGTTGTGTCGAACAGACCCTCAAACTAAGCTACTAAATGTTGTTTTAGGGCAATCCAATAAAATTTTAATACTAACACGCACAAATATATTTAACATTAATTTAAAATACTAGAACTCCCAAATATGCTCTGAAACTTTACTTTTAATTTTTTTAATCAGAAGATTTTGTCTAGACTAAACACTTGTTAATTTACTTAGTCGTGTCAAAAATCAATATTTTTATTGTTTTACATTCTACCAACATTTTATTTTAAAATTTATACTGCTTACATTGTTTCAAAGTAGTGTGATGATAAACATTGTAAATCAAAATATTGATAAAATATTACAATCAAATTATAATATATTTTGTGAATTGTTGAGTATTAGGTAAGATTGGATATTAGCTGTTTTCTCTATGATTAGTTAAAAAAATCTCTATGGTATACAATACACATTTCGATTACGTGATGAAATATAATCAATACGAAGTAACTGTTCTGAAAATTCGTGGTTTTTCATGATCGATATGGTTGTTGAAAGTGGCTTTATATTTTTTATGGATTGTGAACTTAGATTCTATAAATAATGAGCACCTATCAGATGTTTTGGTGGACCGATTTATTGGTGGATAGGCCCAAATGTTGTAGTTTGGTTTGGCAATTCGTTTTGTATGTGCTAAAATTGTTTCAATTTTGACCAATTTTATTTTAGTTACTCAGAATGTTTGCACCTAAGACTGGACCAATGATTAAGGTGGTCGGATAACGGTTGACAGACGTCCAGTGTAAAGAAATGAACATCTCTGACAATCGACATGGCGGTCAACTTATTTAGATTGTCTCTTGGTCCCAATTTTATTCATTGTGTACGATGTAAAACTATTTTTTCAGCCCTTTGACTATTAAATTACAAACTTGTTGCTCGCTAACTATTGAATTGCTAAACCTGGAGCTATAGGTCCCCTCCTCGAGTTCTGTTTTAGAAGTATAAATTTTCTAATAGTCCTTTTTATGTTTGGCCTATCTGTTTTGGTGCATATATTACTTTTTTATTTTTCACTTCTGATTGGACTGTTTTATGGATTTGATTTTCGGATGAACTAGATAGAACTTTCAATCACCAAGCTTGATTGACCATTTTATCTTGCTTCAGCTTGGGTGTAGAACAAGATGCACATGATTGCGTAGTTTTGATTTGATCTTGAAAAGTTGTTGTTTTATGTTGAAGCCATATTTTTACACATCTTTTGGTTGGATTATATTTATTTCTACGTTGTTAGTACTGTCGAAGACTTCCGAGATTTAAATTTTAAATTTATTACTTTTTAATTTTGTATGTTTGCTGCAGTAAAGATTTCATTTTATGTATAATCTAAAAATGAATATTTTGTATGATTTTGTCACTACTCCTTTTGACCAACATACATACTGTTCGAGTATCAGTAGAATTAACCTATTGAAAACTTTGTATGTACAGAAGTTTCCGAAAACTACCAATATATAAGAGCGCTGTCATCTCAGTTCGCCTTATCTCATTTCGCCTTATCTCACTTCGCCTCATCTCATTTCGCCTTATTGACAATGTCTCGTTTCGCCTTAAAATGAAGTTTGTCATTTAATACAAAGTTAATACACATACAAATAAAAAAGTTCATCTTTATTATTTTTCATATCATGAATTAAAAGTAGAGCAGTAGCACGTCTCACAATTCGATTAAAGCTTGCATCATCTCTGTAGCGAATTACTAAGCCAAGGTCCTGTACGCGTCTCCAAATTGACTGAGCAAAATGAAATAAACAACCTCGTATTTGAGAGTTAGGAAACAGTTGTGTCAAAGTAGTTATAACTGCCATTTCGAAATCTATGAAGAACTGTCTAGGTCGAAATTGCATACCATAGCGTTGACATGCTGCTTGTATAAGGTTAAACATTCTTGTGTAGGTCACAATCTCTTTTGACGGTAATAAGGATATGACGACGGGGATCATTGTGTCCATGATCATAATGTGTAACGTATAGACCTGGAGGAACATTTCTGGTGAAATCTTAAAAGTTCCGTCCATGTAAATGATATCGGCTTCACAATGATGCCTCAGATTTTGTGGCGTTGAAAAAATAATAATTTTATCTTCAATGCCGTCATTAGCTAATAGAAAGTTTCGTCCGTCTAGAGTCAGTGCCCATTCTTCAGCGATTTCAACCGCGGCGTGTCGATGTGGTAGATTTGGTAGTCGTTTCGCGCGGGATCTGTAGATAGCAGCTCGATGCTTTGAAAATGCAGGAAGTTCGTCTAAAACAGCTTCATCCGCCAAATCGACTTCTGCAAACGCATCACGGTATACTCGTTTCATCGGCAGATTCTACGGCTTTCTTAATTTTTATCGCTCCGTCCACTGGTGGATGGGTGTGTTCTTCTTTGGAAGAAACTAAATCTCCTTCTTGGGTAACAATGGCATTTCTTACATTTCCAATGTTTTTTCCCATTTCGGGTGTAATTGATTCGAAATTGATAACCATTCGGACATAAAATGTCACCACCTCTTACAGATTTTATGAACTCCATTTATCAGCGACTCAGTCTGCATTATTAACACGTATTAACATGGACTAATTATTTATACTACAGTAATCAATGTGATTACGCAAAGACGAAGTGTTTAAGATTTTAAGGCAGAATGCAACAGCAGCATAAGGCAGAATGAGACTTAACAGCAATTGGATTAAGTTATAACAATGGTAAGGCAAAGTGAGATAAGGCGAAGTGAGATGTACCCAATTTATTACTATGATTTACAAAAATTAATAATAATTTTGTGACATATCAAAGATGTCATTTTCATATTGGCAATAAGTAAACATATGTATATAATATTTAATTCTTAAATTTTACCCATTTTGGATATTATATTCATTATTTCCTGGATTAAAATATTTTTCATTAGTTTTGTTAAATTCGTGCAGCTAATTTTCGATATCAACAATTAGATTAGAGACTGATGCTCTGTCTGATGTCAATATTACACATACATATATCATGAAAACTGCTAGTCTATAGATTGGAGACGAGTGATACACAAAGTATAAGATAAATGGCACTGCAAAAACAACAACAAAAGATATTAAAAGTGCAATCAACTAGGCTGTATTCAAATCACTCAAAAGACGATGATAAGACATTGATCTTTCCAATAACAGTAAAGTTGATAATTTAGCATAGAACCGCCAATCGAAATTCCAGACATTATCACAAATACGTAGGTATATTGAAAAAAATATTTTCCGCTTATAACAGAGTCATTCAGATTAATCCTAATATAACCTTCCTTTCGTCCTGTACACACTAAATGGCATAAATTTTGAGACAAAACTATATTTAACTACAATAATGAATTTCGCAAAGTCAATTTTCTATTGGCATCCAATGCTAGCTTTATGCAGCCAGCAGTTCCAGAATTTTGTCTAGACAGTCATTCATTAGGTTTGAGAGTTGTTAGTTGACTGTAATTTGACACATAGAAAGCTAACTTGGTAGAACAAAAATAGAAACTGCTATCCAACTTTTCCCTAAAAAACTTATTTAGATAAATATAGGCATAAAATTCTAACCACAGAACAGCATATTAAAAGTACAATGACATTTTTATACAACAAAATGAGCTTCCGCTATTTCAGAATTACAAATTAAAATAAGAAATAAGTTGTTTCTTTAAGGTGTTTTACATTTTATTGAAGAATATGCTAAAAGGTTGAATGATGCACCTGTATATGACATTTTTATTAGCCAATGTGTCTGATTTATAACAATTTAACAGTGATGATATATTGATTTAAAATTGAACTGTTGAAAACGTGTGTCTACATCCACCACATACAATTATACACCAGCTGTTGTTACTGATTAGTTGATTATTACTTTTAAACCAAATTGCATCACCCCTTATTTTAATTTTAAAATGTTCAAGAGTTGATCAAACTACGAATCCTTCATCACGTGATATTTTGTCATAACATTACACATAACAATATAATAATTGGGATTGGTTATATCATATTGGAATAACGTTTCCGATATTTTGATTCAGGAACAGAAAACATATTTTAAAAAACGCAAAAAATTATTAATTTAAACCACTAGATAACAACCTTAACGTATTAACAATATGTTTTGTATAAACAAAGAAAAACGCAGCATGTTTGGAAACAATAATCAGAAGAAAGAAGAATTGGATTGAACATATAATACGTGAAGAAGGATTGGTCAAAGCAATTCTGGATGGTCGATTTCTAGGGAAACGTCGAAGAGGAAATCCAAGAAATTGGATTTTAGAAGAATTCAAAACAAACACCTATAGAGAATTGAACCTGCCTAATAACTGATTCGGCAGAACACTATAGATAGACAAATGAAATACTATTTACCAAATCTAAGAAGTCAGATTGCTACTTAAATCATATTCATTAGAAAATCAATATTGCCATCCTGAATCGTATGCAACAACCGTTTTTCTATAGCGGTATGTATGCAAAACACCGAAGCATGTCATTATCGATACGTTGCTTTTTATCAGGATCGAATTTTTTACAATTTCCAGTAGATAGATGACTCAGAAACAAAATATGTAATTGCTAAATTGAAACCTATAACATAAATCTCAGCTAAGAAAGTATTCATAAAAAGCATGTATGTAGAAGATATTTTGTTAATACCAAAGATAACATCTCATACTTTATATTAAAAATTTTCCATAACAAAATGTCATCAATAGTTTCAATGTACACACGTATTTTTTCAAATTAGTATTCTATAGAATAATACAAATTTCTAAAACAATATGAAACTACATAAATGTTATATTAAAGATTTTACTGTACAGACAGTAAGTAAAACATCGGCAAAACAAATTTACCTGCATCGGTGAAACTGGAGCAAAATTGTTCGAATTAATTCCACCAAAAAAGCCGCCATTGTTTTGATGCTGTGTTAGTTGCTGAGAAGATTTGAATGCTGGAGGCGGCAAGTAATGTGTACTTGAGTAGCCATTTGACATGGTGCTTGTTGTGGAGGTTTGGGATACCGTAGACAAAGGTTTCGTAGAGGTGGCCAGTGATGGTATAGTAAAGCAGCCAGATACGTTGACTAGATAGGGGGAAAAAATTATCTTAATAATATTAGGTAAGTAATTTTGTGCGGATTACAAACAGAATATTATCTTAATTACAAATGGTAACAGTAACATTTTTACTGAATATCAAAATATAGACTAAGAAACAGAAAGGTCCTAATTATAAACTCAAATAATACTTTTAACTGCAATCATCATTTTGCAAACTAAAGTTTAAAGTACAAAGAAACTGAAATACGGACCATGTCAAAGACGGTGAAACTAAGGTTACAACATTTAGGTCAGCTTTAAAATTATTCAGAAATCTACAATAGGATTAAGTTCAAAATAATCAAAAGAGGAAAAATGTGGCCAAGCTGGTTAGAATCAAAAATATAAATTCAAGTGAGAAACTCTACCAACTTTGAACAAATAATTTTAACTCAAGTAACCTACCTTTTATTCATTTACTCGTACAATTTATTTTCAAAGACCTACTGGAAAAGATCAAACTATGTGTTCATGAGAACTGCCACCAAACAGAATTAAACCATATTTTATTTAAAATACAATTTTTGTTGGTTGTCAGTTTTCACCTTGAGTACAATCATGTACAACAACAAGAGGCAATTTCATAATCCTTGGCTCAGTAGAAAGAATTTACATTTTTCACAAAATATACTTACACCTATAAACTTTCATTATTTATAGTGACATCCAACCAATGAATGTTGTCAGCAAAATATTCTGTAGATGTGACAAATTTCATGGAAATATGTCAATTCTATGATACTTACTTATTAAGAACTTATTATAACTCATAACAGAAATTGAAATGTTATCATCATTCCCTAATAATCCAAACAATGGAGACGACTAAAGCAAACATGATCAATACAATAAACAAAACGAATTGATTTTCTGGAGCATTTATAGTGCAACCTGTCTACATAATGAAAAACACTAACCAGAGAACGGTTAATGGTTTCTCTGTTCATAAATATATTGTCTGAACTATGGATAATATTTTTTAATTACTTAAGGAAGCAAAAAAATCTAAATTTTGAAATAATAGATGATAATAATCAATAAATCAAAGTCATTACAATATCTTGCACTTTATCACTGAGCAGATACAGTATATCAAAGATTCATGGGGTGCCACACAGATCACAGAGTAATCGACTGAAATTAAACTACAGAGACAAGGCACAAGATGCTAAGTAATAGTTAGACTTAGATTTGCATGGATAGGTAGAGGTATCTGTACCTATGTCTGTTTAATTGCACTGAAGTTTAATGCAAAATAAAATCAACAACTATGTACTGATTGTTAACAATCAATAAAAAAAACCTTACTAAATAAAGAAACATTTATGGCAGTTGTAGACTTGATAGGTAATGCTAGATGAATAAACAGGTACCAATAATTATTTGCAAGTACTTAATTAACCTACGTACAGTTTTTCATCTACTTTTGATTTGTCAAATTGCCTTAGAGGTTATCATGCAATGTTTGTACATAATTATTAATCAATGCGGCAATTGACTATATCAATATACTCGTAAGCTATAAACATGGATGTTTGAGGGCGAGCTCATGGTCATAGTGGTTGACATGCCTGCATCTCTAACAGAAGGTCCTGGATTTGAATCCTAATTTGTATTGATGACGGACAAATACCCCGAAATTGGATGTTCCTGCTTAGCTAATAATGATGTCTATAAATAATAATGAATTAAATAAATTCTGTTATTATTAAAGACCAAAAAAGTTAAAAAGGGTGTTAGCTAAAAAAAACCTAAACTGATTAAAATGATTTGGGGATGTTTCCAAAATATGGAACATGTAATTTGACTTATTTAGCTCAAATATTTTAAAATTGATCTAAAACACTCAAAAATGATTTCACTTTTTGAATTAATACTCTTTTTTATCTGTTTGGGTTTTAATTCTATGAATTCAGAATTCATATAAATTTTTTGTTGCAATGTAATATTGATGTTCTTAGTAACAGTTGTAAGTGGAAAAGAGATTAAACAACAGTTCAAATACATTACTAATAGTCATGTAGCTAAATACCTAAAAATAAAGTAAATAATGTAGGATAAATTTGTTGCTACACAATATTCGCGGCCCTAGTATCTGCCCATACATTAAGTCAGACAACAAATTTTAGTCCTCGCTCCAAAATTCTTATCCATAGGTATTTAAATGTCATTAAAATTGTTTGGTTTTGAGACTATACCATCAAAATAAGAAATGGCCGCGACGAATTTGATATTTTGAGGACTGAGTCAATTCAATGAATTTCTATTCATTAACCATTTGACTTTTAATAGAAGATGGTAAAAAGTAGGATTTAACAGCCAATTTGGCATTAGCTTAGATGTTCTAAACTAAAATCAAATTTTATTCACTTAATCTTACTATTACTCACTTGTAATCTGTTTCCCATTTGTCAACTCATTATATGATAGAAGTACACAGAGCGATGGTTATGAAAAATGTATATTACTGATGTTTACAGAAATATTTGCTTTAAAAATTATGGTTTCAGAAATTTAAAATTGTCACAACATAATTGTTTTTGTGCTCAAAAATATACACAATATTCTTCCTGGTGTGTAAATCATATTCAAAGTACGCAAACAATGAAAAACGACTAGCTATCTGTACCAAATCATCAGCCTCCTGATTAACCAAATCAGTAACACTTTGCCATGCCACTTTATCCTTCTTGATTATTCATTGTACTCCTCTGCCCCATGTACGCTTTGCATGCTGCTCCTTTTGCATACATTTAATGGCAGTAAGACCAAGACTTGAAAAATCAAATGTACACCCCAGGCCACTGAAAAAGCCCCTACCTTGTGAAAAGTATAATTATTTAATTTGTGATAAGTGTGTTTACATATACATATTAACGTTATAATGCAATTTTATTTAGACTCTATATTATATTTCAAGATTTAAAAAATGTTTTTGGTTTATCAATCATCATCATGTGTTGGCCCTGAAAAGGATTATTTACGCGTCTCAGAAGGAAGGGGGAAATTCGATATTTTGTAGAGCCACCATTAGCTTGAATGATTGCTTGCACTCTTCTTAGCATTGAGTCTATTAAGTTGTGGATCAATTGTCACATTGGACAGCGACCCATAAGCCCTACACAGTGTGTATTTCTTGCTTGTCCAGCTTATCTTGTAGGTATCTCCAGAGATTTTCAATAGGATTAAGATCAGGAAATTGGGCTGGCCATGGAAGGCTAGCAATTCCATTCTCTTGCTACATGACATATATCATTGTCTTGTTGCATCACCATGTCGTTTCCTGGGAGATCAAAAGGCAGAAGATTTTCTTGAAGCATTTCAATGTATGCATCAGCATTGAGATTGCCTTGAATACGTGTAATTGGTCTAGGACTGCATGTGAAAAAGAACCCCAAACTTTTTGCCACTTGAAGCATGAACTGTGGGTCTGACATGCTTTGGATGAAGTCGTGTTCCACCACGACGACACACATAACGACTTTGATGAGAAGCCACAAGATGTATAGATGATTCAGCTGTGAAGAGGTAGCGGCGCCATTCTTCTTCATCCCAGTCTAGACGTTCACGTGCCCATTCAAGACGAGTTTGCCGATGTCTTGGTGTCAAAAGAGGTTTCTTCTTAGCCACGCCTCCAAACAGACCAGCACTTCGAAGCCGGCGTTTGACTGTTGCCTAGAAGCTGCTACACCATGTACCCCTCTTCCATTGCTGTTGAACTGTTGTGAGACAAGGCGAGGTTTGCCAGAAGACATTGTAACAAGATCTCGATCCTGACGCTCAATCGACACCCAGCGATTTCCACGGCGATGACGATCATCAACGGATTTTGTTTGATAATGCTTTGAAATAAGTCGCATAATTGTTCTTCGATCAACTTTAAAGCGTGCTACTAATTGATTAATGCTGTGATCTGCATCATCATGAAGAGTCACTATCTGGATGCGTTCATCATGACTTAAACGAGGCATTCTTGATGTAATAATGAAACAATTGTAAACAAGCTTTGAAAATATTGATTTATTCTGCCTGGATGTCATCTTTGTATAGATACAATACAACTGGTGCAAAATTGTTACTCTTAGTTGAGTAAATTAATAGTATTTGTAATATTCATAACAGAATGCAGGTAGGGGCGTTTTCAATGGCCTGGGGTGTATATTACGATAATAAATTATGCATACTATGTTATAGAAATACTTGTCTAAGTAAAATTCTAGAATATGTATAATGTCATATGCAAACAACAATAAAAAATGAAGTGATCATAATAATATCTCCCCTACCCTTTCATGTGATAATTTTTACCTGTAGGTATTATGTAGAAATACATAGTTTAGAGTTCAAATCGAATCCATAACTTTTGTTACAAACTAAGATTGATAAAAAAACTGTTTTGCCAAAATTTACTTAATTTCTTATACCAACAGAATCCATTTGTAAAAGCGCAAACAACAAAACAATAGAAACGTACCAAAAGATTGTTCATAGAATTGACATCTCAGCTTAGCTGGTCAATTTAGAAAGTAATACCTACATATAACGTAAGCCATCAGACTTAAGTTTGCTCCCGCTATGTCAGATTTAGTTGCAAAGATATTCGTTTGAGAAAAAATGAAACAACATACACAACACACAACCCTTCTTTCAACAACTTGGATCTAAGTGAATCACTGGCTATTTATATATTGAATAACGCACAGTAGACTAGCCGCCTAGGGTAGGTAAATGTGAAAAATATGAAGCAGATATGAAGTATGTAGCCTACATACCTAAGTGAAGTAAACTTCAGAACATAGAAAGCTGTCCAATCATTAAAGAGTTATGTTTGGTTATCTATGTAGTAGGTTATACGTATGCGTATGTACTCGTATGATATTTTAGGCTGAGTTATTTTATAAGTTATCGATTGAAGTAAAGTTTGTTAGTTTCAATGCAACTTTCGCAATCGTTTCTGCTTCAATTTATCTATGTAGTTCATTTTATTAAACACAAGGAATTTGAACAATGAGCGTAAAGACTGAAGCAAAGTATATGTTTCTCTTAAACCAAATCGACGAACAGAAGGATGTTTTGTTTAGTAACTGTAACTTATGGATTACCCAGAAAGTAAAAGAAACAGCCTGGAAAGACATATGGAAAAAGTGCTGTGAAGCCGGATATAATTTCTTACCAGATTCACGCCGCGAAGAGGACGGATGGAAATACCTGAGAAACACTATATGGTCGGCTAATCTACGGACAAGAACGTTGGTAAGTTGTTTATGATAATCGTATTTACACCTGCTTTGACAGCGTGAGTGCCCTTTAATAAAGAAACAGGCTTTCCAATATATTTTTTCTGAATATCTTCCATTTTCCTTTGATATGAAATACCCAAAATATTTTCTCAAGCTGTGATTTTGCCTGGCTGATAAGCCCTAATAAGACCGAAACAGCTGTCTTGGGCTATCATTAGCGAGTATTATAAATAAGTAGTATATTTTTTTTATCAACGTATACTTTTAAATTATTACTGGTGACACAATAGTACTGGTTAGTGCTTGACTACGGATTGGGAGGTACTCGGTTCGAGTCCCAGTCGTGGCACACTTTTTTGGTTACTTGATGGATGACAGGGTTCCCAAAGTGATCAGGGACTAGACAACCCACCTGATAAGTGGTCAAGGTGTATGTCCCAATTGGAAC
>JAUYWI010071910.1:0-14253 GCA_034780595.1 Parotoplana pacifica | reverse complement strand
GAACGGTACCAAAATTTCTTTTCTACCATTTTTTTCCCGGTTACCCTTCTATTTTAGCTTCTCCGCCTGGGCTATTAAGAGTATTTTTAAATTCAACATTGTCTCAACTTATATATCAGCATGTGGTGATGACATTTTTATTTATTTTCATTTTTGTCAGCTAACAAATTATTAATATTTTAATGTTTATTATTCAACAATTTATGCATGTTAGTTTTGTTTAAAAAATTATTATACTTTTATTTTTAGCAAGAATATTCAATAGACTATTCTTAGTAGTTGAATTAAATATTATGGCAAATTATAAAAACTGATCCAATTTTTTAGATTCATTCTGATTCACTGCCAAATTGTCGGAAAGCAGCAGAAGTTTGCCAGTACGTGATCGAGCAGATTACGACTTCATCTGAATTTAGTACCCATCGCCGTCCAGCTGATCGCGTGCCTATTGCTGTGCGTCACCAATTACTCCAGGTATGGGTGCAGGCCAAGCAACTTCTGCAGCAACCGATTGGCAAGTCACTGGGATTTCCCGAAGAGGTTCCCGGCAACAGCGACTTAACAGAGGAGCAACTAGCCGAGATGGATAGAATGAGAATAATGACCCGAGCTATGGTAGCCATTGAGATGCATTGGGTGAACAAAAACGGTGCAACAGAATTTAAAGAAGTTCCAACTTTACAAGAAGTATGTGTATCTTTTCTTTTAAGTTTCTTTGCTTTTACTAAAATTTTACTTTTATTGATTTTATAAAAGTTAAATACGTTTTTTATAAACATTGAATATCAAACTACCTCTAATTTACATGTCTTGTTTCATTTTTGTAGACGTTTAATTTAATTGATTCTTGTCAGTGGACTGATCGTCTGATTGAACTTCAATTGTGGACAAAATTGGCCTATCTGGCACTGGAAAATGGCGAACAGTCGATTGTTATGTCTGTGACTTCTCGGTGAATATTTAGATTAATCGGTAGTATTTTATGTTAAAAAGGAATTTTAAATGAAATTATTTCTGTATTATCCCACAAACAGCGCACTGGATCTCTCAGCCAGTAATTTGACAACTGCCTCTGAAATGAGTCTTGGGGCTGCCAATTCCGTCACCGATGATCCTTCGCTACAGGCACGCACCAAAGAAGCCACTAAAAGGAAAGCAGATCGACAGCGTTTAGAGAAAGAACTGATGGCCTATGTTGCTTGTCTGCGTGGACGAAGCTTGTTGGCTACTATGCAAGGAAAGTCCTCCATTAGGCGACAAGCTTTAGATGCATTTGTCCAATCTGCTCAGTAATGACAACATAATTTTTTTTTACAATAAATCAATATAAAATAGGGTGCCTGAAAAAAAATCGGTTTTTAATTTTTTATGGAAGTTCCTATGTAACCATTTTTGTTGAGACTATACAAGAAGAAGAAGAAAAGTTGGTGCAGAACAGCCTCTATGAGCCGCTGATAGCCGAAATACAAGGTAACTTAGGGCCAGCCAGAGATATTTTAATATATTTCGGGTCATCCCTACACTTTTATGAAGGCCCCGCTAAGCAAACCGATAAGACTGGCGAATATATCTGATTTGTCCTCAACGATCTCAGTCATCATAACAAAGTTTTCAATTTCCAATGGGTCCCTTCGCATTAAGGAGTGGTCTACAGACATCCTCGCTTAGAAAGAGGCTAGAATGGACCAATCGTAATTCCCCATTCCTTTGGATGCTGACAAAATCGCCCTCACAGCCAAATTCAACAACGGTCGCTAATGTGATCACAGCTTCAACAACAGAAAATCTGAGACTACCTACAACCAAATCGTGACAGGCCATTGTATTCTTTTCTCAAGGCGTACAAACATCACATCAAAGAGGCTCTCAATCCACTTTAAGACACATGTAAACAAGAAGAGCAAACCAATGATCACATCCTCCTGCGTTGCGCTACCTCTACCACAAACGCATGGTATCTTTTCGATATCATTTAGAAACCTAGCAAATTATTTTAAATCAATATTCAACATGATTACAGAATTTATGTTCTAAACTCAGTGATATAAATAAAATAAGTCAGCAGTACACTCTGGTTATTTTTAAAACGTTCATAGAATAGATTTCTAGATACATTTGAAATTTTTGTGTCAGTAGGTACCCTTAATTGGGGGTAGGACTAGATATGAAGAGGACCGAATTTCTTGAAATAATTTGATTTAAATAGCTATAATGATTCACAAAACATCTAATTAGGAATTTTAATATTAGTCACGCAGAAGATATTGCTGTAGCTTTATGAAAGATTCATACAATGAAGTTATATAGTAACTAGAAAATATATGCAAAATTAAAATGATATAGTATAGTTAAATGATTTTGGCTGCTATAACCAATAAAAAAGCATATCAACTTTCGGGAGTATAGACAACAAAATAAAATGAGTGTATAGTTAAGTAGTTAGTAATTTTTCTAAATATTGATTTTAGTTGCTATGACCTATCTTATTACCACAGCAACCAAAGGAAAAATCAACTATACCTTCAAACTCCATAAAAACCAACTTTAGTTGGGGTAGAAACCAAAACAGAAGCGATTGAATGAACACATATTTAGGTAGTTATTAAATTGTCTAAAATATATAGATTTTGTTGTTGACAGGGCCTATCTCATTACCATAGCAACCAAAGGAAAAACTAAATCTGCAATCAAATTCCACTTATCAACTTTAGTGGGTATTTAGACCAAAATGAAAGTGGTTGAGTGTATAATTAAAAGTTATTAAGTTTTCCAAAAATATTGATTTTTGGTTACTGAGCTTATCTTGTTACCATAGCAACTAAAGTTAAAACTAATAGCACCATCAAATTCCTCATATCAACTTTAGTGGGTATAGACACCAAATTGAAAGCAATAGAGTAAAAAAATTAAAAGTTATAAAGTTTTGATCGTTTTTGGCATTTTGGCTCACTGTGCGGCTATATCGCCGGCTACATTTGGCCTCATTCTTAACCAAGACAAGTGGGAAGAAAAAGGTGTGGCGGTGCAAATGATATCCACAAAATTACTGACACAGAAATTTAACATCTAAATATTGTATTGTTAGAAATTGCAATAAAAAAATTAAAAATGTATTTTTTTCGGGCGCTTTATATACATACATACTATTTCGAATTTTTAATATTTCAGATTTGTAATATAGTCGCTACCTTCAGCTGCAACGAAAGGCAGACCCACATATTTGAGCTGGAAAAAAATGAGATGACAGAAAATGAACGTCTGCTGTGTCATCGAGGGCTTCTGTGCTTCCAAGTGCCGCTCAATTCAATGTAGTCGCTCAATGTATTTTTCCCATGTTGAAAACTATTGATTTTACCAAGTTGCTTCGATTTCCTTCAAATTTACACTGTTGATTTTTGTTGCTGTTACAACGATTAGAAAACGGTGTATTCCTACGTTAACGGAAAATAGGTTTTGTTAAAATATTCTATTAAGTTAAACGATTATTAAGTTCAACGAGGGATGATTGGGGTAGAATTCTTATAGTAAACAAATAGTTAATTTTTAAAATACAATAAATCGTTAAAAAAATTAGTTTACTATTTATTTAAAGTTATGCACATATATTACTTGCAAGTAGTATTATATATGATCATAATTTAATAAACATGACAACATATTTTAACAAAAAACTATTTCCCGTTACCGTAGGACCGCGCAGATTTTTTAAATTATTTATAACATCAACAGAAGTCAGCAGTGTAAACTTGAAGTACAATAAATCGAAACAATTTGTAAAATCGATATTTTTCAGCATAGGAAAATACATTGGGTGGCCAGTTTGAATAATCCCTGGAGGCGCAGAAACCCTCATTGACACAGCAGACGTCTATTTTCTATCATCTAGTCTTTTCCTAACTCAAATATGTGTGTTTGTCTTGGGACGCCGTTCGTTGCACCTGAAGGTAGCTACCGCCCAGACTAATGTGTTCTGTATAGTATAAACATTGATAAATTGGATATGTTTTTTAAAAGATTTGGACAAGAAGCTGCTAATTACTCTCAAGTTATAATGGCCGCTCGTCTGTTTTGGAATACCTGCCAAGCCCTGATTAATCAGCCCATCGAGAGAGAGCTGTTGCAGGAGTCAGTCATGACGGTTCTTGATTGTATATCGCAAACCACAGATAGAGCTTTGATTAAAAAACTGTTTGAAACTCGGGAAGAAGGAGAAGGTAATGTGGGAACTTTTTAAAATTATTTATTTGTTCTAAAGGTAGTATAGAAAGAATTGTTGTGTGCATTGTATGTTGTTTCTGTTGCATATTTCAGAAAATGATGAAGAGCCAGGAGCGACAGATGCAGCTGCCAATACCAATTCTGAGCAGCCTGCTGATACTGAGAACACTCAAGCAATTGTCCAACTCCCTCTGACTGGACTCTTCCCCAAAAGCACCCTCCCCCCGCCTAGCTATGAAGAACTTGATATAGATCTGGCGATGAGAGCAGGTCTCTACTGTGTGGTACTTGAGGCATACATTGACCAGGTAAATACATTGTCACTTAGAGGACATCGATAGTCGTGTTCTGAGTAGTACTGTTTCACATATGAATGGTTTGTTCATAAAGGAAGTGCTTACTTCCTCTATGAGCTATGAGTAATTTGTTAAATATTTACTCTGGGTATGTATTCGAGGACTAAGTCGCTACTATTTGTGACAAGCGTATCCATTTATTTTCTAGGGACGTCTTGAGGACGGTATTCGCGAAATGGACGAAGCGATACAAGATATGCCAAGAACACGTCATAGGTTGTAAGTTGCTTGTTTGTGATATTTTCCTCAGATAGGAATAAAACAGAACTATTAACTATTTCGCATTTTTGTGGGGTAAAGAGTTCTGATAAAAGATCGTTTTGTGAACAACCTTTCTTAACTAGATTTCAAATTTTTATTTATAAAGAATACAATTGTGTAGGTAGGTACTGTTTGTGTTTTTGCAGGAAAGTGGACCTACTAATTTTGAAAATATTTTGAAATCAGGAATAAAAGTTAATAAAATAATGTTATTTTAATAAAAAGGAGGAAAAGAGAGAATCTTCCAATTACTAATTTAGTTAAGAATTTAAAAAAAATTAACTTACAATTTTTTAAAACTATTTAAAGTTCGTACCGACATTTATAATGTGTACTTATACTTCGTTGTATCTATTTTAAATAGATTGAAATATACTTAACATGTCTAATTCATTACAATTTAGGCCAATTTTCCGACAACGTGTTTTAACCAAAGCAAAACTGGGGCAGTCTGTGGCTATGGATATTCAGAAATTTAAGGTAATTGATGCATTAAAATGATATTGTAACCCTTAAATTTGCCTCTATTTATGAATTTATACTTCAAAATTGGCTAGCAATTAGAAAATCAATTTTGATAGAACTATTATCTAATAGGTGAAGAATATAGCAGTTGCATTCAACTTGCCACCAAGTTTAAATTTAAAAAATCTTTTTTAGATGCAGAGATTACAGCATCTTTTCTGTGAGCAAAGCCTTAGAACCTTACATAGTGCATTCAAGCATTCAATTCTAGTATTTTGTACATAGAATCAATTGAATAAATAATACCTACATAATTGAACAATGTATTTGTCAATCATAGGAATATTTTAATACAACGGACAAAGTGATTTAATATGCTGAGGAACCTTTCTTCTGATCATATGTATATATATAGGATTAAAATAATGAATGTCAAAATTTAGGTAGGTACATATTAAATGGAAACACATTAATGATGATTTTAATTAGAAATAGATAAATAGACAGATTGTATTCTGTTTCTATGGGCTTTTATAATTGTCCCAAAAGCTGAAAAATTGCAATCATAAATTAATCTATCTATAATAGCGTTAACTGCCTAGGTTATGTAAGATTTACAATTCTAATTGCAACAAGCAATAGTTCTAGACAAGCAACTATAGTTTTACTTCTTACTTTATCAAACATATAATAAAGGATAAGGTATGGATTGAATCAGACAGTAATGGCAAGGCTAAGGCCGCGTAGCCATATTTATAATTTTACACATCTTTTGGTTAGATTACTTTCATTTCTATGATGTTAATACTGTCAAAGGCTTGACTGATTTTATTTAT
Organism: Parotoplana pacifica; assembly: GCA_034780595.1. Lineage (NCBI taxonomy): Eukaryota > Metazoa > Platyhelminthes > Proseriata > Otoplanidae > Parotoplana > Parotoplana pacifica. Next base: position 8,117 of record JAUYWI010071910.1, on the reverse strand, counting down.
TATTTTTATTTTTGTTTTCTGCAGTAAAGATTTATTCTACATTCATTAGTTGTGCGATTTAATCCATACCTTATTAGTCATATTACTTGTTTATTATTGTATAGATATATGAACCATTAATTATTATCAATGTTATCAATAATACCTATGTTTTATATCATTATATAGATAGGTGGATTTCTTGCTTGTTGAATTGTATTAATGAATATTAATAATACTGTACTATGTAATAGTAAATTTATTATAGTGTTACCTGCTACATTTAAGATAAATGATTACGTAATGTTCAATAATAATTCGGTCCTTAATGTACTTAATTTGATGACTATATTAAAGATGATCCTTCCTATGCGAACACTAAATAGAAGAATTCAAGACTATCAATGACAGATATAAATGAAGGTACAGAATGTATGGATACAAACGACAAGAATGAAAATGGTTTGGAGACAGTCAACAACAACATTTCAAACAGATGGACTAGCTAGAAAATCTATCGAAGTCAAGAGCAGAAGACAAAACAAATTATTCCATTCGGTTCAAGACTTTCGTGTCACAATCTGGTGAACTAGAACCAATAGAATCAATGGCTATTGACAAATTAGCAATATGTCTTCAAACATTTTCTTTTTCGTTGAAACGATTAGATAACAAAAAGCCATACAAACCAGCTTCACTAATTTGTATACGAGCTGGTATCCACAACTACCTCAATGATGCACCAATTTCGATATATTCCACGGTGAACAATTACTTTCTGCCAATAATATGCTCAAATCTATGATTGGTTTTTGGATCAACATCATTATCTAGCTTTACTTTTAATAATTGCACCTTTATAGATTGTATTTAAATTGATTATATGTATAAAATAGTTTTTAGAGTATTTGTTTTTTAACTAATGTAATATAATATAACAATATAAATCATTTTTGGAATATTTGCTTTTTTTAAATAACAGACCATAATGTAAATTATTGTCAGTTTTAATTCGGACGGCAAATACAAAAAAATCGGGACATAATACTAATCTGTGGTTATAAAATGTTCAACATTTTGAAATTATATTGTTTTACATATACGAGTACTTGATTTGATAATTTTTCTATTAAATTTATAATCATACTAGTAACTTTTAAGTAGTAACTAGTAACTTTTAAAAATTGTTACAACAATTTCCATACTCCAGCTTATAATTAAGTTTTCTAAAACCAGACAATCACGATCAAATAATATTGTTACACAAGAACTCGTATACTATCTTTTTTTTCTCTAAATTTAATAATATTGATATTTAGGTACTTGAAATTTGTTAAAATTTAATTTTTGTACTAATATAAAATTAGAACCACACATGATGTTCTCTATATATATTTTATGCTTTATTCATGAAAGTATTTCATAAAATTTATTTACAGGAAGATACTACTGGATATGTGAGTTTTTCCACCTATTATCTAGATCCTATTATTAAAAAGGGTTGATTCTGATTTGTATTAGTCAAAGAAGTTATTCTTAATTTCTGAAAACAGTGTGGTACAAAAAGCAACTTTTAACTTAAAATTCACTCACATTTTTAAGCTTAATACCATGTAAAAAAAGTTATTTGAACAATTAATATACACCTGAATTTTTAAGCAAGATAGTGTAATACAATGGCTTGCTCTGTGCAGCATTTGGAGTTAATAAAGCAAAAAAAGAAAAGCACTGGCTGCGGTTAAAACGTTTATTTTACCACAAATGTTTGAGGTTAAACCTCCTAGTCATGTAGACAGAATGACAGGAATTTGTCAAGCCTGTGTCATTCTGTCTACATGACTAGGAGGTTTAATCTAGAAAATGTGTGGTAAAATGAACATTATAATTGCAGTCAGTACTTTTCTTTTTTTGCTTTAAGCCAGATGTTTCCAGGGTTACGGTCTCTTTTGAATCACTCTGTTTCAGGATCATATTTAGCTAATTATAATGCCTGCTTAGAATTGACAGACTATTATTATTTTATCAGTTATCCTTCTATAAATTATTTACCCCAAACAGCAACTTAGAGCTAGATTTACTTAGTCATAGTTTAGTTTGATGAAAATTGTCTCTTTTTGCATTTTATTAATATTATTTGTTTCTGTAAACATGAATATAAAATTAGAATAGGAAATTTGGACATAATTTATTTGTATTATAATACATTAATTCTCCATAATTGTATAATTGCATTACAATTGATTGTTTAGGATTTCACGTTCATTTTGGAACTGTAGATAGATAATACTTAGTTGTTACTCCCATAGGTTGCGTGTGCTGTGGTAGGCTACCTAGATTGAATAGCATACACTTTTGATTATTGAGAGGGAATCGAAAATAGTGCAGAAATCAGTGGATCCTAAATTTCAATCCAGAGAAAGTCATGAATTTCACTCACTGAGACAAGGGGAAATTTTTTTGCGAGAATGCCAAGGCATTAAGCGACGCTTTTTGAAAGTCACTCAATATTATTGATTAACATAAAAATATGATTTTTATTATTTATTCCAAAGTTTAAAGAAATTTGGTTCAAATAATAGAGATTTGCCAAATAATTGCTGTTTTATATTCCGGTGAAATATAAAGAAAACTTAATGTTGAAAGTTTATGCAATGAGATCTTTTTCTTGGACAATGATGATTCTTATTTCAAAAATGTTCAGTTAATTTATAGAAATTACGCTATTTTTGGGTCTGCAGAATTGAATTAATTGTTGTCTTATTCTTTTAGGCTGAACCTCAAGACAAGCAAGCAGAATTATGGCACATGGTAGCGCTTTCAAGCAAAGACATAGCCATGCAGATGGAGGCATATCGAAATTCATTAGAACTCCTAACTGTGAGTTGTTTGATACACTTATGACCATCGACGTTTTATAAATTAATTGTTATGTATGCAGAAATTATTATCCCTTATACTCAAAATACGTCAGCAATAGGACAGTTTGACCGAGTAAAGTATACGACCAATAATTTTAAAATTTTCAACGTTTCATTTATCGGTTGTATATTTTTCTCAGATTAAATAATTTACTTCTGAGGTTCTGAGGTAATAGTCAATTGAGAGCTTCAAACAACATGGAATAATATCAATAAATTTTCTTTAATTCATAAACTTTGGCACGAACCTCCATCTGCATCCAGAGGTTAGTATGTCTGCATGTTAATCAGAATGTTCCTTGTTCGATTCCTACTCTGTACAAATGAGGGGTCAATATTCAAAATCTAATGGGTATACAGATGGATGTTTCTGCTAATATTGATGTTTATTAATTATACAGGGTGTCTATAAAGTAAAGCAAATGAGAAAATAATGAAATAAAATAAAAATCCAAAATTTATTTACAAAACATATTATTCAAAATATAAAGTTCAGTTTTGTACAATACACCTAATATTTCATAAAAGATGATGAAAATGTTGTCCCCCTTTAGATAGGTACAACTTTGTCCGCTTCAGATATTGACACATTTCTGAGAGTGGCTTCTTTAATATCATTAATGCTGTTCTGAATATTGTTTTTAAAATCATCCGATGTTTGTGGGTTGTTGATGTACATATATATAAATGTTGATGATATATAAATTACATCTTTGAGATATCCTCACAAGAAGAAAATCTGGTGGATATAAGTCTGGCGAGCGTAGTGAATAAAGTCCTTTGGAAATAGTCCTTTGACCAAAGTATTCTTAATGTATTCTAATGACACATTTGATGTGTGGGCTGTTGCATTATCTTGTTGAAACCAAGGAATTGCAGATTCACAACGAGTTAATGTTTGTGCAAATGAATCAATGAAATTGCAGTAGACTGCAGTATTTACACTATCTTGGAAAAAACAAAAGAAAAAGTTTTCACCTGACATGTCTGCCACACGCCCATTTTCTGAGGATGCAGAGCTTCGCCACATATTGATGAGGATTTCCGATGACCAAAAACCAGCCTTCATCATACTAAAAACATGTTTCGAGAAATGAGGGATCATTATCTGTCACATTAAGTAACTACTCACAATAGTTGGAGCGTAGGTTATAATCAAGTTCTCCAAATTTTGAATGACCACTGTTTTGGTAAGGAACAATTTTGTGAACTCTTAATCGAGTAATGTTAACTTGCCCTGTAAGTTTTCTTATTGATTCTGTGGGACTTTCAATGAATGCACCTTGAACCATAGCAAACTTATCACCATCGGCGTCTAAAGATGGTCTGCCTGAGCGTTCTTCATTATTTACAGAGCCTGTACGTCGAAACTTGTCTATTAAGCGTTTTACTGTGAAATCAGCAAGGACATGAGCATTTGGCTTTAGATTATTTAGGGCTTGTTTATCTGTAGCATAGCTACCACTTCTAAAGTAAATTACTACTAACAAACACGTTGTTTAACTGTGTACGTCATTTTTTATTGATGTGTATTAATAAAAAATGATTTATGATTTATACATATGTAGGTATTAAAAATGAACACTCAGATATCGTTTTCATTGATTTATTCAAAATGCACAGACAGGGATAGCCTCCAAAAAAACTCATCATGACCGGACTGGTGAAGGGAAATCGGATCGTGGCAGGCCCAGAATTCAATGGCTGGACAATATCAAGAAGCTGATGAATGACTCTATTCACAATGTTATCAATTGAGCCCAGATGCACGGTGTTTGGCGGGAAGCAGTTAGACGGGTCACATATTCGACCTCTTGATTTGATTGAATGATTTATGATTTACGTGTATTAAAAATGCACAGACAGCGTTTTCATTGATTTATTCAAAATGCACAGACAGCATTTTCAAAATGTATTTCATAGATTTTTAAATTTATAAGTTTATTCATATGAGTATATTGTTGATTTTTTATGAATGTAAGCGGGCAAGGTTGTCCACAGAGTAGGTGCCTATTTGAAGAAGGACATTAGCTGTATATTTAATTCATTTCATTATTATTTTCTCACTTGCGTTACTTTATGGTAATTCCACAGAAAGAAACGCTACGTGCTAATTGTTGTACTTCAGTACCCATTATACTAAACGTTTAATTCTTGAAACCCAGATTGAAATAAATACACATTAAATTTAGAACACACAATATGTACATATACATGGCAGAATATTTACAAATTAAGTTATAAAAATATGTTTTTGCGTTTCTTTCTGTACTTACAACCCTTTAAATATTAAGTAGGTACTTATCTAGGTATTGCTTTTTAAATAATGTTGTCCTCAGAAACATCAAACCATTGATATACATATCAATGCATCAAACACTCTTCTACATAAACATTAAAATTACAGTTTTAAATATGTATATACGTACTCGTATGTTGATGCTAATAAATATTGCTTTGATATTATTCGTATTGAAAAATTAAATGTATCTTAATGCCAGCAAAACTTTTGTTACCATTTTATAAAGTAAATTATACTATTTATTTTTTAGAAGCTACAAATCCAAATAATACCTAATTATGTAGATAGATTTTGTAATTGATATCTATTTATAAACTTCTGCTTTCATTTGATTCTAATTGTATAAATTATAGATTTATGATGTCTTTTGTTATTTATTTTGTGCAGTTAGTGACCTTTTTTTATCAAATTTGTTTTCAGTTTTACAGTATTTTTTTCTGAAAAAATAATCGTGTTCTTTTATATCAAATTGTGTACAGTTATATATGAAATATTTATTTTTCAAAGGTTTAAAGTTCAAATAGTTATGTATAAAAATACTTTTAATTTTTTTGCATACTACTTTCTTTAGGTGTCGCACAAAAGTAGTACCTACAAAATATATCAAGACAAAATTTTAGCAAGAAAATAATTATAGATTTGAATTCTGCATATCAATATTTGTCAGTAGTTGTAAAATCACAGGTGCATACATTCGAAATGTTTGAGTGGATACTCTATGTATCTATATTTACTCTATGATTATATGCATTTCAACGACTCAAAAATGGAACCATTATGAACTATCCTAAAATCCAAAGACAAAACAAAGCTTTTAGAGCTAATGTCAAATTTGCCCTTTTGACATCAAAACTATCTTTGTTAATGTTCCATATCAGTCCATTGAGAACTTGCTTTTTGTATAGCTTGTAGGGTGTAAAGAATTTGTCTGCTGAGTTCCTAATTACTCTGGCGGACCGATGAACATAGCCTAGAATAATGCTCTTTGATGTCATATAGAATTTGAGTGAGCTCAGAATTAGCGGCAGGTTGAGAAAGACATCAGCATCTGTCTAACAGAAACAAAATAAAAAGAACCATTTAATATGGGCTATCATTAGCGATTAATATAAATAAGTAGTATTATCAAAGTATACCTTTTTTTATTTCTCTTATCACATTAATTGGCCAGGACCTGCTCTGACAGCGTGAGTGCTCTTTAATAAAGAATATCTTCTATTTTCTCTCCTCTGATGCTGCTATAGCAATTTTCCCTCTCTTTTATGCTTTGATGCCCCTAGCTGATGAGGCCCAACAAGGCCGAAACAACTGTCCTGGGCTATCATTTGCGAGTAATATAGATAATTAGTATATTTTTATCAAAGTATGCCTGTTTTTTATTACTACTCTTAAACACATTAATTGGCCAGAACCTGCTTTGACAGCTTGAGCGCCTTTTTAATAAAAAAACAGGCTTTCAATACTTTTCTTCTAAAAAATCTTCTATTTTTTCTCTTATTATCCAAATTTATGTTTTGATATGAAATATACGAACATTTTATATTGCTCAGGCTGTGATTATGCCTGACTGATGAGGCCCAACAAGGCCGAAACATCTGTCCTGGGCTATCACTTGCGAGTAGTATGAATAAGTAGTACATTTTTATCAAAGTATAGGCCTACCTACTTTTTTTTATTATTACTCTTCACACAAAAATTAGTCGCAAAAAATAATCACATAAATGGTAGAAAGCATAATATTCATATTCGTAGTACTCAACTGGATCGAACTATATGGGACAAACAGGTACCAATGTATCTCATAAATAAAGTTTGGTGTATTTATTTGACACACTAAAAATACATTAATAGGGGAAAAATTGGAAATACGCCTATTCGTTTTTTTACTAAAGAAAAAGCAATTGCTTGGCTGCGTTATTTGAAAAGTTGATTACAGATTTGGTTGTTTGTTTTTCTTCTTTTCAAGAGATCTAACAAATTTGGAATAGTACTGCATTTTACCTGCTTCTCTCGTGATGGTCTTACCAAATGTTTGTTGGAGAATGGAGACACAAATATGTACTCCACCCAGAATATTGACGTAGGTAATATCTCTCTATGTGTGAAAGCAGTGGGTATTTTGCAAACATTATCTTCTACAGTTACGAGTTTAGCATGGAAATTAAAATCTTCAAATAATGAAACTGAAATATGCATAAAGCGAAATTATCCTTAAGGAAAACAAACATATGGTGTAGGTAACTCTATTCTACTTTCATGCATTGAAGTAGTGTTTATCTGCATGTTGTGCGTCTTATTAGCTCTGTGTGTAGTCAGTTCTACATTAGAGAACAATAACAACAGCTGCGAAATTTATTGTGTTTTTATGTTTGATTTTTAAATTAAAATAAACATATACATTTATGTAGTTCTAATGTTTCCTTTTCAATTTATTTTTAAATAAGCGACTATTTTGCATATAGCATTTAATCTAGCGTTTTAATGTACCTATCGTATTATAGGGGAACTATAATTTATACACTAATTTTTCCATTTCAACTAGGACGAGGCAAATATAAAAGTTCGTTTTTTAGTCAATGTTTTTTAGTTAATGATTACAATGTTACAACATATCAATGGATTAATTTTATTGTGTTATAGTCTATAACATAGGTTGTACCGGAAATAATGCGCGGCAAAAAAAAAAACTTTTAATCTATAATTACTTTATTAATAAAGCACAAACTATCCAACAAAGGTAATGATAAGAAATAGTAATGGATAAATATAATGTCTATTTGACATAGCAACCTCCAGCATCAATGATCTTCTTGATTTTGTCCATAACAAGCCCTAATGCCTTTGCCATGCGATCAGCTGTGAATTTTGGCATTTCTCTTTCCAAAAAGAGGCGGATGTCTTCAGGTGTCTCAAACTCT
>JAUYWI010071899.1:0-14254 GCA_034780595.1 Parotoplana pacifica | reverse complement strand
ACGCCTGGAAAAAGGCAGTTAAGATGGCAGCACGAGCAGCAAACGCCCAATTGGACGACGCTGGATGATGATGATGAACTGCTTAATTTCTAGATCACTTTTAGTGGTTTTAGTATGCATTTAGTCACTAAAATTGAATTTCAGAAAAGTTGATTTTTTATGAGTCAACTGGGTTGAGCCCCCAAAAATGCAATGGCTATAAAATGCAAATGAAACATCCTAGTTTGCTCAAATTTGTGATTTATTATTTGCAAAACATCTAAAACAAAGTAGGTATAAAGTTTTTAAATTCCTCTCATATATTTACTTTATGGTATTTTTAGCGGATTTTAGTTCGAGTTATTAACGAAAGAGAGAATTTGTGAAAAATCCATATTTAATGTGTTGTGTCTGGGTCCTAGTCCAAAATCAGTTTTATATTTTGGATAAAACTATGATATTTCTACTTGGCACACTAATAATGTACCTACATATGCCAAATTTAAAGGCATTTAAAAAACAGTTCATATTTATCATATAATTAAACTTCCAATTGTTCCCTTTCTAATAACAGTATATACGTAGAATTTTTTATAAACTAATCAATTTTTGATGAAAAAAATTAAAAACTTTTTGGTGTCAAAATTTTTGATAAAAGTTTCTACATTGTTTTGGACATTTAAAGTAAATTTGAAAGATCTGTCTGTTAAATTATTATTTATTTCAAATATAAAGTAATTATGTTATGGTTACCAACTACACATGAACCACTTTTGCCAAAGAATAACTGCGGGAATTAAATTTCTGAAAAAAAAACTTACGCATACAGATTGGGCCTAGAGCGTGGTCGTCACTGATATAAAAATGTCCACAACTTTTTCCGGATCAATTGTTTTCTATAATTCTTAATTAACTAGTAGCAAATGTCAAGAACTTCTATCTGTTAAATATTTTTTATCACATATTTAAAACAATTTGACTGGCTCTCATGTTGCACTCAATATTTTTAAAAAATCCGTAATTGTACAATAAAGTGATCTACTAAATATGAACCGTTATTACCAAATAATAACTTTTGTGGAAAAACCTCTTTTTTCAAAAGTTGGACCAGAGTGACCTTGACCTATACCCGGCTTGATGAAAAATGTTAGTTCAAAAGTTGGGAAAGAAAATTTGATACAAAACCAAAATTTCAGCTCAATCGGATTTAACGTTTCTGAGGTAGATACCAATATCAGCGAAGGAGAATGATTGGTTAAATAGTCATATATGTATCTTTCATGTAAAAATGGCTCCCAATACATAAATTATTATTTAAGTCTATACATAATTTACCAATCACTTTTAAGTTTTACTACAATTGTCTTATACGCGAGTAAAGCGTATAATGTTTGCAAATACATATTTTTTTAAACAAATGTTGTCTATTTCTGTTAATAGATAAAAAAAGATATGCTTACCCAAAACGCTCAGACGATCCACATAAGATGGACACGGCATGTCTACCAAATGTCCCGGTAATGCACTGTCCCAGCAAATAAGGCCGTCCCAAGTTATGGGACAGTTCTTTGAGTTTGCTATAAGTTAACAAAGCAGGTTAGCATATTAGGGTAAATACACACCAGGAGTGGATGTAGTTAAATTGTTTTCAAGTAATTCACACCAAAATATACGAACATTTTATATTGCGCAGGCTGTGATTATGACTAGCTGATGAGGCCCAACAAGGCCGAAACAGCTGTCCTGGGCTATCATTTGCGAGTAATATAAATTAGTAGTATATTTTTATCAAAGCATATCTGTTTTTTTTATTACTCTTAAACACTAATCTTTCCACTAATCTTGACAATTTTGATTCACACCGGAATTCTAGTCTAAGTCCATTCACACTCATCATAAAATTCATTTTAATATTTTTTAGGCAAAAAGTGATGACAATAACCAAATAATCTACACTGAGAAAACAAAAAATTCAGATTTGTGCAATTTTAGGCCTCTCTCAATCCATTAGAGGAACCTAATTATTCCTTCCTATATAAAATTCTTATCTATCGAATTGGACTAAAATTGAAGGTGCTGATCTGTTCATGTCACAAGTAAATAAACTGGCGTGGTGGTTCTACGTTCACAAAATTTAGTTTTCGTAAAAGTAATTTATGTTATTCTTATTAAAATAAACGTAACACTACTCGCAAGTAATAACAAATGCATAGCTTAAATAAAAATAAACACAAAATATATTTTAAGAACATTCATTTCCCGTGAACGTTTTAATATCATTTGTAACATCAACAGAATTCAGTACCTTGAATTAAATGAACGTGTAAAATACGATTTTTGAGACAGAAATTTCAACATAGAAAGAATCAGTTAAGTCTCAGGAAGGCCAAAAACGCATCAAATCTTAATTTCCGTATTCGCCTTATCCAAACTGGACTATAACAACATTTGGCGCTTGTAATCAAAAATTACATCGTCACCTCCAAAATTCTCCTACTATTACTTTTTGATTCTCATGTCTAAATTTCAGATTTAAATACACTTTTGAATAATTTCTATAACGTAAACATAACATGTGAAGTGACAATGGTTATACCAATATCTGCTATATTCAGAAATCAACCATTTTATTTAATAATTTCTACAATCATTTTCAAAATAACTTAAAATTCTGTAATAAATTTTAAAAGACCAAAAAGCAAAATGTGTTAGCTCAAACACTAAAGTAAGTGAAATCATTTTTAGGTGTTAGCTTTCATTAGATAGGCATGAATACCATTGTTTTTAGATACTTTTAATGAATAGAGCTGACAAAGTCTTGTATAATATAAAAAGTAGGTACTCGACACTGAATTTTCGGATGTTTATTGATTTTGTTATCTCTAATATTCTAAATTATCATTTATCTAAAAGCTATTCATACAAATGTATAATGAGAGCTAACACCTAAAAATGATTTTTTTAAACTTTTTTGATGTTTTAATTTCTAATTTTTTGTAATGAATTCATATAAATCATACTTGTGTCAGTAAATTAGTAAACTCTGTTTGTCACTATACGGGTATTCCTAGCTCATTTAATGAAAATTCAGATATAAAACTAAGGTTCCACGTGGTTAAATAACCAAAAATCTTAGTTGTGTATCAAATATAGTAAAAATAGCTTGTTGCTATGCCATTTATGAATCTATTGTACCTATACTTTCATACAGGAAATAAAGCCCTTTTATTATTATTATTATTATTGATACGTTAAGTGCAGTTTGATTAAAGGAAAGTTCATATATGCTAACTATGTAGTGAAATATCAATAAAAAGATAGCTAATCAAGATAAAATTGAAATAAATCGTTGTTGCTATGCAACATAGGCATCCATAGCAACAGTTATTAAGATAAATGTAAAAAAGTTCGTATATGGTAACTAAGATTTTATCTGGTCAAATAACTATAAACCATAGTTGTTATGCCATTTTGGTGTCTCTAGAAAAAGTTGCTAAATGTAAAGGTAATTGAAGTTTTATGTTATGAATTACCCATAATGCCATTGTTATATGGGATACATTTCGAGAACATCCTTGTTTATAAGCCATATTGGCGATCATAACAACCATATAAAAACTCTAAGATCAGATTTTTACTCCTCATCCCAAATTTAGTTTAGGGGCCAAATCTCAGTAAAATCGGTTAATGTTTAAACTATGATATCGGTGCTCAAGAAGATGGAGAAGGAGAAGAAAATGGAGAAAAGGCCACTTTATAAGACAATGTATCTCCAAAACTGCTTGACCAATTGATGATAAAATTTTGCACACTTAGTTACCATTGGAGTCTGAACAAATTGCATAAATTTAAAGTCAACAAACTATTTCATTTTTTAATGAAAAGAGTCAAAATGGCCCTCATTCGGCAAGACTAAGCTAGGGAACTAACGTCAATTGTCATTGACTTATTATCCTACTTACTAGTAGTACATACTACAGAAAAATTAAGATATTAAACATAAAAAATCACAAATTTATCTCAAATGCTAAAATAACGTAAAAATAATACACTTCTGAACTTTAACAAACAAAATTATTCAATTTTGAGACATGACCAGATTATGTTATTAAAATATTGTAAACATGTATAATTGCGAATCCCATACACCTACGTACCGTACGTACATATAATATTTGACATATTCTACTCTTTGGTTAATCTTTAAATCGTGATGCATGTAGGTACAGTTCTGATACAGTAGTCCCCCTCTGCAACGGCCACCCCTAATGCAAAGGGAAGTTGGCCATTAGAGAGGGGTGGCCGTTGCAGAGAGGTTTTGCTGGAAATGTTTTTTTTTATTTACATTTTTTTATTAACATTTTCCGTTTTGATGCCATGTTTATGTTTACAATTTAGAAAAATATGGCACTGCCTTGAATAAAACAATCTACAAATAGGTTTATATTATTATCGATTCAATATATGTACTTCTCTTTATTTATAGATGTTAAAACTTTCTCTATGAATGTATAAGGCAAAAAATAAACATAGATATAGATATCTAAACATAAAAATCCTTAGAGTTAGTATACTAAACTAAATTACTACCAAATCTGTGCATAAAATAAATATTATAGTTATTAAATTAAATAGGCCTAGGCCGTTACAGAGAGGTTGTATTGCTCAAATTTGCACAATTTTGCTGGCCGCTGGCCGCGTTAGAGGGGTGGCCGCCCCAGAGAGGGACTTTAACATTACAAATTGCTGTTGCATGACAAAAGTGTCCGTCAGAAAGGGGTGGCCATGGCTATTTGATTTTTTTTAAATTTTATTTTAGTTTCATGTCTAGATTTAATTGTATATTATTTTCATGCACTTGCTAAAAAGTGTCTATGATGTCATAAGTTACCCCATGTGACCTTCAAAATGTATATCTTATAGATTAGGTATGTACATATTCCTATTAGCTTGTAATACATTTATGGGTGCTATACTGCTTGTTTTTAGAGATATTAACAGATTGTCATGTACAATAACAGCTATTTTGCAATTTTTTAAAAATCTGACTGTTTTTTATATTTTTACATTTTTTGAATCCCTCACTCTATTACTGCAAGATGGTACCAAATTTTGAGATAGGCATTTTTATCAGTGGAAAAGTTTTTTTAACAATTTTTCTGAGATCTTTGTTATTTTACATTTTCTGAATTCCTCAACCAAGTACTACAAGATGGTATCAAAATTAGAGATGGTCATTTTTATACTTGAAAGAAGTTATCCCAAAAGTTCTCTGTATTATGTAACAATTTGAAATGTATAAATGCAATTTACTTGAAACTACTCATGAAATCTGACATTTGTCAGTTAATCAAGTTCCATGTGCTCTTGAACAAGTCAGTCACGGAAACCCACAGGATTTTGCAAGATGGCTTGGAAGGTAACTGCCTTACCTACAAACTGTCAGGATGTGGCACAAATTGTTTACCTGTAGGACAGTGGATGTGGAAGATGCTGCAAGGTCTGGCCAGCCCAACACTGTGACTGATGAGAACCACATTGCATTTGTCAATACCCTGCTTGAAGAAGACCACCATGTCTCTTGCAAAGAGCTCACATCTTGATGGAAAAGTTGCACAAGTGAAAGGTTGCTGCCAAGTGGATTCCACATGTGCTGACCAAAGAACAGTTGGGCAACAGAACAAGGTGCTTGAGCACCCACCATACTCACCAGATCATTGAGGACCAAAGCTGATGAATTGGTGTTAAAAATTAATACTTGGCTGTTACTTTTCTATAAACAATCCATGCATTTATAGCAGAAGTGTCAAGAATGTTTGTTCATACTGCCAAAGACCATCTACAAGCAGCACATTTTGTTGTGTATAACCAGCTCATTTGATCAACACTGATCATATTTTGTTATAGTATTCAATGATATTTGGCTTCTCAGTATCTGAAGTTGTAGGTGCCATGTCCATAGTACTGATGAGGCAAACCTTCTTCTGACGTTTACATTGATATGCCACAAAACAAGAATCATAGACAGAAACTGACCATTTCTCCTATTCTCATCTATTACAATGAGAGGTGACCAGAGCATCATAAATCACTTGTAGTACCATGTTCACAATGACTTTTATGCAGTTTCTGCACAGTAGACCAAAGAACATTGAAGCAGCCCATAAGATATTGAATTCTGCAAACGTCTTTGTGTAAAGAAATTTACTGGATTTTGATTCAGAAATTAGCTATCCCTCAGTTTCGCCCATTTTTATTGACAGACACACAAACAGCATAAGTAACAGCCATAAAATCAATAATTTGGGTCATTATCAATAAAGCTTGTGTCATACATACCAATGCCAAGTCTTAGCTTAATAGCAAATAGTAGAAGGAAATGAGTTTAATTTCAGTGAAAATGCTAGGTTGGCTTGTTAATTTCCATTGTGTTTATTGTAAATTTACTCTATTTTATTTCAGATAAGTAGCAGTTATGTCAGAAATAACACAAGTGTCCAGCAATAAAATGTTTGGTGGCTATCAGAAAGTATTCAAACATCAAAGGTAAGCTATTATTTATATTTTACTGCCCAATGAAATCCTATACCCATATATTATCAATAGCAGAAAATTCCTCTTTTTATTTAAAGTTAAAATACTGATATGTATGAGATTCTTAATTTGTTCATACTTCTACTGTGCTATAGATATTTGCTCTATCATATTTGTTTTGTCAATAGAAATGATTTTTTTCTAACTTACTGTTTTTTTATAAATTGTAGTTCTGAACTGAAATGTGAAATGAGGTTTGGGATATATCTTCCAGCACAAACAGAAAAGGAAAAATGTCCTGCCTTGTACTATCTTTCAGGTTGATATGTTTCATTTTTATTTTATCAAAAAGAAATTCAATAGTTTGCTAGTTAGTATTTATTAATTTCTGAGAACTAATTTTTATTTATTTTAAATTACACAACATATCTTTGGCACATACTGCTTTTGTGTTGTACAACAGTGGCCTATATTTTGGTGAATAGAAATTCAAAGATCCTATCATTGCATTTTAATTGTAGGGTATATTATATTTTAAAAATATTTTTATTTGTTAGTTTATTAATTTATTTTAGGTTTAACTTGCACAGAAGACAATTTTATAACCAAAGCTGGAGGCCAGCGATATGCTGCTGAACATGGGATCATATTGGTGACTCCTGATACCAGTCCACGTAAGTCTCTGAAGTGCTTAATTTCTCTTGAGTGAGAGTGACCTCATTTAAAAATATTGAGGACAACGAGGGTTTAAGGCAATATAATTTTTGATAAGCTATTGAGAGTGTGAATATTTATTATAGGTGCCTACCCAACATTTCTTATTACAGCTTAGCCGAAAGTAGAATAGACTGATGTTTTATATTATCTACGGTAATTCATTGCTCAACATATAGAATACAACTTTTGAAGTCTTTTTAAGAACTAAGTTTGGCTATACATATATCTTTTATAAGCATTATTCAAATTTCGCAATATTTTCTCAACACTAACAAAAATGTGCTGCTAGATGTTATTTTTTATATAACCAAGTTCTCTATTAAGTCAAATTTGAATTCAGCATATTTTGTAGTTAAAGAAATTACTAATGTTGTAGTTATTCTCTCTATATTTCATCTTCGTTTCAATGCAGCAGATTTTTTATTTTATTGAATATTAGGTACTACTAGCCTGCCCTATAGAAAACAGATGCCTGATCCTTTGAATAATACCCACTAGCGAATGTAAAACTGAAAACAAGATTGTGATACTTATGTTATTTAAGACGATGTCAGTTTTCTGTTTGTACCTAGTTGAACAATTTCTATAGTCTGTGTAGAAAGATCAAAGTCCAACAAGTCTCAAATTGGATGTATGTCTCGAGATTATACATTCGCAATGTTGGTGCCACAGATTTGATATTGATAATAACAAATCAATGGTTGGTGCCTAGTTTGAAGAGCTTCATTTAATTCTATAAGTATGTGTTGGAAATTGTCATTTTGTAGCTATGATAGAAAACATAATTAGTGAAATACCGACATATAGCTATTTCGATATCACAACTACATTCATGTAACATTGATGATACAACGGTATTTATTACAATTATGTGTATGAGATATGGCAAATAATTTCATTTTAGCTTCTACTTTTAAAAGCAAATTTTATTTGTAACATTTAGTCATTAAATTTGTCGTTCTTTTGATAACAAAAATTGTTGGCATACCAATCAAAATGCAAGATAATTTTGGTAACCAAATTTACGTCAGCTTTAGGGCCTTTATCAGAGGCCAATAACAGTATATGGAGAACATTGCTTGCGTTTATATGGACCCATTTTAGGTGGTTGTAATATTCCTGGTGAAGAGGATGCCTATGATTTCGGTAGTGGAGCCGGATTCTATGTAGATGCTACTCAAAAACCTTGGAGCAATAATTATAGAATGTATTCATACATCGTTAAAGAGGTGAGATTTTAAGGGAAATTTGTTTATTCTCAAAACTAATTAGTTTTTAGCCTAAAACGGAGTGCCGGAACTTTTGATATTTCAATGTCATTCCTCAGTTAACAACTTATTATGCATATCAAATTAAAGGTTATTTCAAATAAAAAATAAAAAGTTCAGCAAAAAATTTGACCTAATATACAGTAAATTGGAAAGCCTTCTATGGTTACTGGAAAATAAAAATGTCTGTTTACTAAAATAATATTGCATTATTTATGTCTATTTTATTTTTTAGTATTTTTTAAGCGATTGCGTTTTTTAAGGGACACATGATTATGCAGTATTGTAAATAACCATTTTGATCTTCCAGTAAAGATGGGAGGTCAATGTGAATTTCTGTGAATAAACTAAACATGTTCATTGTTCAAATACTTTTTTTTGTATTTTAGTTTAAATAAAACTTTGCATACCAATTGTACTTTGTTTTTTGTATCAGATTATATTATTTATCAAACTACACCTTGTCTTCAAATAGCAGTCCCGTTTTCGAAGAAATTAGTTCTGTTTAACATTTGAAAATTGTTTAAATTTTTGCTTGAGTTAATGAGTTTGTGATCGATGCCATCATCGTCGTTGGCCATGCGAACGACACATCCATTTTAGATTCCTTTGTTCCTGTTCATATTTTTCATTATTGTACCGTTTCTTTTTTTAGTTGCCTGAACTTGTTGCAAGTAATTTTCCTGTGATCCGAGAGAAAATCAGTATAACTGGTCACAGGTAGGTCTGGCGGTCTATTTTATACGTACCGATTGTAGGCCATATTCTTATTTAAAAAAAATCATAGTTTACGAATAAAATCCAAACTTTGAACGAAAAACTATGTAAAAGCGTGTTTTTATATTAATTTTAGTTTACACAATTATTATTATTACCAAGGTCATTTCTATTTATTTCGATTTTATATTTTTAATGTACTGTTTGTTTAATATTATTCATTTCTCTATTTTTGTAATTTCTGTATTGAAAGAACATTTTTCTTCATAGTTTCTGTTTTGTAGAACTATTGCGCTGATTTGTTTTGTTAATCTGTGCCTGTAATTCAACTTTTATTCTTTTAGTGTATTTATAATAATTATCAAAATTCTATTCTTCAGTTTAACAAATATAATTGTTAAACTGAATATAATAGAATCGTGTATTTTTCAGAGTTTGGATTTTATTTATTTTTTATGTTATGAAAAAAATATGACTCTCTCTTTAGTTTTTGATAATTTCGTGCCACCACCAAAGGTAAGTTTTCACTTTATTTCAGTATGGGTGGTCATGGGGCGCTAATCTGTGCCCTAAAGAATCCCGGTCTCTATACTTCGGTGTCTGCCTTCGCTCCCATTTGCAACCCTTGTGCTTGTCCCTGGGGCCAGAAAGCGTTTACCGGGTACTTGGGCGCTGAGAATAAAGAAGCCTGGAAAGAGTGGGACACCTGTGAACTGATTCGGTCGGGGAAGAAATTTCCAATGGGTGATTTGCTTGTAGACCAGGGCACAGCTGATGACTTCTTAGCTAAGGGCCAGTTGTTGCCCGACATTTTAGCTACGACTTGTGCTACAGCTGGCGTTAAGTTGGACCTCCGGATGCAGAAGGTGAGTGTTCAAAATGAGAGAAATGTGTCGTTTTGAAAAAGATCAACAAAATGAGGAAAATTACGTAATGTTTTAGACTGACAATGAATACGTTTTAGTTCTCCATGTGCGTGCAGTTGGCGAGTTACTTGTGAGTGGTAAATATATACATCATGGGAAAATTAAGAATTATTCAACCGCTTTTTATGGAATTTTGCAACCCTGGACACAATTTTATTGTTGCGTTTCTGGTTAATTTATTTGGCCTTATAGTTCTGAAAAAGCTATCTGAAATCTTTGGACAATGTTTTAAACACTGTTGTATGTTAAAAATCTAAAAAAAGCTATTGTTCCAAGAAAATAAGTTAATTGGTGAAGTGCCTTAACACTAATAGTCATATTTTGATAAACATGCACCAACTGGTTTTTTTTAGGTCAATAGTAGCAAACAAATTCCTTTGTCCAAACCAATTAACCATATAAATTGATGAAAATGTTCTTAGCTACTGATCTAAAGAAACATTGCGCAAAATGATAATTTTAGTCACACTACTCTGTATTTAGATGAAAAAGTAACGTTTCAAATTATTATGGATATTTTTTTATTGGTTTATTGAAATACCTTCAAATTTGGTATATTTAGTCTTATCTGATACATAATGTTATCTATATTTTGAAACAAGTTGTCTAATCAGTTGTCATTAAAATGGAAAGTGTAACATTTCTAATTTGTTTTGGTCTATTTTATGATAATTATAAGTTCTCTTTTCACGGAAGGTGCTTCAAAAACAATATGCACGAAAAACAGATTGGCACATAAATCTGGAAAGTAAACAGAAATTTGATGAAATTACATATATCTTTTCGCAAAATTTGACGGCTAAGATGCAAAAGATTTATTACATGTTTGTTTTCTATTTAATCTAATATGTTTCTTCTAATTAGAATGTGTCACATTCAGCCGGAAGTCCTCTGTTGTTACTGATTGACAGAAGCGCTTTTACACGTGCCTTGAATTAAACGGAGATTAAAAATACTAACCTTTTATTTGAAACACGTAATGCACTTCAAAGAATATTGATTTTCATGGATTGTCTATTTAAAAAAAACAGTCCTGAAGTCAAAATGGCACATACTGGCTCATATTGATATTTATGTTAGAAACTCGTCATTATTCAACATGTAATACGTTTTTTTTTTGAAAATCATGATTTTTGTCCACATGGTGCAATATGAGAGCCAAGCAAAATTGTGATTTTAATTTTGTGATAAAAGGTTTCAACAGAAAGATTTCATTAAAAATATTACTCAAAAGTTATGGACATTTTGTTTCCAGAATTGTCTATATACGAGAAGACTATATTTAGATAGGAAAAATAGAAAATTTAATTTGCTATGAAATATGTATAGTTCAATGGAATGACTTCATAGTTGGCACAGAGGGGTTATACAAAGGTTATCCAAAGTCGGAAATTGAGATCCACTGATTTTTGCACTGGATCCGGCTAACAATTCATTAAAAATCAATTTTTCTGAAATCAATTTTAGGGTAGGAAATCATTCCAAAACCACTAGGAATGCCCTAGAAACTAATAATAACCTATTTTAAATTAAATAGAGCCACTTACATGTGAAAAAAAATCAAGTTTTATGCACCTGCCCGGGTATTATGGTGCACCTCATAGACCAGCAACCATAAATGTGAAACATCCAATTATTTCGGATACTTTCGTAATTCTAAATTTCAAATTTGAGCAAGATAGGATATTTCTTTCGGATTTTAGAGCCATTTAAGTGATATTACTCAAAATATCAATTTTTATTCTCAAAAATTCAATCAAATTTTCAAAAAAAGGTTTTATGGATTTTTGTTACTAATTACCAAAAATTCGAAGTCAATTACACAAACATATTTTTGGACTTGATGACGTAATCAACTCCTAGCTCCGCCCTATTATTTATTTTTTCAAAAATATTTGACGTTTTGTTACCATATATGAACTTTCTTGTAATCAATTTTCCAAGTAGCAGCTGTTATTAGGGACACCAATATGGCATAGCGACCAGTAATTCTTGATATATTTGATTACATGTCTACCTTGGAAAGTTGCCACAAATTAATTTTGAATTTATTACAAAATGAATGGAAATCATAATTTAACCATCAACCGATTTTAACGAAATTTAGCACCTAGACTAATTTTGGAGTGAAGTGTAAAAACACTTGTCAGATTTTTTGTGCGGTTGTTAGGGACGCCAATATAACAATGGTGTTATGTATATTTGACCACATAACACCCTATTTACCATATAAAAACTTTCCACTTGCATCTAGGACGCCAATATTGCATAGCACCGAGCTATTTTTTTTACAAATTTATGGATATTTGACTATGTTGCTAGGGTCGCTATTATTGCCTAGCAACGGTAAATTTTATGAATACATTCTATATAACAGTACTTTTGTGGGTATTTGACCACATGCAACCTTAGTTACCATGTAAGGAATTTCCTTTAATCAACTTTCTACTTAACCACTGTTGCTAGGGTCACCAATATTGCATAGCAATACTTGGATCATTGAATATAAAAAGTATTTTTTGTTGTTCGGTTCCAGTCTCCGTCATAGGTCACTTGCAATTTAAAAATATGTTTCTCTTTAGTTCAAAACAGTTGGTCCAGTAGTTTCAGAGATTAGAAAAGTTAGTAGCACCTAAAGGTCCCTTCATTTACCATGTCCATGACTATATTATAATGTTTTATACAATAACTAATGTTTTATAAAACTAATTTCACGTTGTTCATTTCCTTTAGACAGTATATCATTATTTTTTTCTTCAGGATTACAACCATAGTTACTTTTTCATCTCAACATTTATTGGTGATCACATCGCCCATCATGCGAAGTTCCTAAAGACATTGGCTTCTGAATAGTCTGGATTGGACCTGTTAGTTAATGTTGTTATGATTGACTTTGGTGACATAATCAAATAAACTTTCTTTATACGACTGATTTTTATCATGTAATAGTTTATATTTTAAATTACATAGAAAGTTTATTTTACAATTTCTTAATTTTTGTACAAGTATGATTGAAATTTGGATATCCTTCCTCAGTTACGATCTATCTATATCGGATTTATTTAACAGTCTAGAAAAATTACTAAAAAATTCGTCTAAATCGGATAAATGGAAGATTATGTAATATCACCACAGAACAAGGACGAATAGAAAGGGCTTTTTGATGCACGCCACTGATATTCTATTGTATCTTGTTATGTGCATATCGGGAAGGAAAATAATCAATGATTTTCTATATTAGGAAAAAGTACGCCTGGTACTGTGAATATTACATCATAGATTATATAGGTTTTGACTGCAAACCTGTTAGTTCACTTGATCATTAAACGCCATCAACTTATATAGTCAATCAACTATAACTTCTCGCAATAGAAAGAGTATGAAATTGTTACAGATTTCTACATAAGAGGCATAACATAAATAAAATGTGATATTTTAATTTTTGGAAATCTTTATGGGAATTCGCTTAATATCGGATATTTTTTTATACATAGTCTCTGGAAATCCGATATAGGCAAATTCTACAGTTATTAATAAAAAGACTGTTAATAACTAGGCAAACTACTTATGCTCATATTTTATACTTATTTTGAGTAATTGGACGCTGAGTTTTAATTCCAAATGTAAAACAGGGCACATATACCTAATCATACCTCAGATGTAGGATATGTAGGTAAATTTTCAAAGCATCATTTTTTGTTAAGAAAATAGCGAAATGACATTTTAGTAATACAATTTTTTCTTACAACAAAATGATATACGTATATTTCACATTTAAACCAATGAATCCAAAATGTCATTGGGAAATAGTGAAAAAAATACTCTGTAAATTTAGTCTGCAAAATACAGCTAATTTTCTATTGATAATCAGTAGGTAACCATGTCCCTGTTAAAAGGGATATTTTGAAATATAATTGCATAATTTAATTCATAATTTCTGTGAATATTTACAGGATTGATTGTCTTTTACACCAGAAAATAAATGATATCGTTTTGCTCTTTAAATAGCTACGAGGGGTGGGGTCAAACAATAAGTTGGACTTAATATTGACTCAATTGAATTCTGGGGCGATGCCAACCCTTCATAGGGCAAAAATGGTTCCAGCAACTTAT
>JAUYWI010071888.1:0-14255 GCA_034780595.1 Parotoplana pacifica | reverse complement strand
TTGACGAGCCATGAGGTGGTGGGGGCTGTTGGACGAAAGTCGAACCAAGAGCCTGTCTTGACGTTGCGAAGACAGTGCGACGTGCAGCTCTAGGTCGATCCTCAACAGAGTTGGTTGCACGCTCCTTTTGCAGAAGACGATTGATTGTTATTCTATCGCAGTTGAACTGTGCTACCAGTTGAAGAGGTTGTGTAACCTTGGTTGAACAGCGTAGTAATTCGGATTCTTTGATCATGAGTGAGTCAAGGCATGATTAAAAATATCAGTTGGAGCTCAAATTATTGCTTTAATTCCTCTCCCACTCATGCGCAGTAATTCGCAACTTTGGTTTCATTGGCCAATTAGCATGCTGCATGCGCGGAATGTGGGTAAAAAAACTATGATGCAATCACCCGGCTATCCAATAGATTACAGTATGTTTGTGTCAAGCTTGTTGAGCAATCTCAACATTATGTAGCACGCTATCACTGCTCAACACACAATGAGGCGACACACTGTGTTTGTGTAACCACTGATCTAATTTCATCATTCATCATATTCCCACTGCTACCCCGAGTGAGAAGGCTCAAATTGATTTAGCTGTGCACACATTGCTGAATGTCTTGGCTCAACTAGCCTGCTCAATTGGAAGCAAAGGAAGTGATTTAGTTAATGCCAGAAACTATTAAATAAGAAATAACTGAAATTTTAACATATGAGCCTTAGAAGTGGCCGGTGATGTATAGTGAAAACGATGAGGAAGCCATTTTTAAAACCATCCAACTCCTGTACCGGCGCTCTATCTAGTTGAAAAAAATACGCCTTGGTATTCTTGGCTATAGGTGATTAATTAGCACTTCTGAATAATTGACGGCATTCACATTTCCATCCAAAAAGATGTATTGAAATTATTTTAAAATTACACCATATATTTTATTGTGTGTATGTAGTAAGAAAATACAATATGCAAAATGAAAATCTTTATTGCAGCACAATACAACCTTTTAAGGTACATAACACAGGTCTTATGTTTTTAGCCTGCACATGCAAGTGCGAAAACAATAAACAGCAATCACAAACCCACATGACGCAATGCGCAAGTCAACTCACAAAAACCACCCGCTCTCTCCTACACAAAGAGCAATCGATACACACATAACGTATAATAACAACAAGGCAAAGGTACATAGATACGGTACGAGAACACATACAAAATATATGAATATATGAAAACACGGCGGTAAACAGCAGGAATATGGATAAATGAAACATAGTGTAAATGCACTTTGCTTGCAAGCCAATAATCTATTCTTTAGATCACAAAGCGATAAGTTAAGTGGAAACAACAGTGTATCTTTTGGCTCACTCTGTATTTCAGCTCAATCTAAGTCAATTAGGTAAAAAAAAAAAATTTTATATGATTCTTGGGTACAAAAAATATTGTTTACATCATTTTTTTCATTTTTAGGATCTGCTAAGGATCTTACTATACAAATTTTGAAGGATGGAGATTTTGAAGCTTTTGTGTGGACAAATTTCTGTCAAATATTTCATTCTGTATTTCTTTCTAATTTTACATCAATTTTTATTGACAACTTGGTACCCATATCAACAGTGCAAAAATCTCTTTTTTATGGACTTCTGTACACTTTGCCTTCGGTAAGCAGTTGATTGGTTTATATACCGTTTTAGGCTGCTTAAATGCTAAAATTCAGGTTCAAGGGATGTAGTTTACTATTTTGCCATATATGAAACTTTCTTCACTTGAAGACGTCATGAAATCGTTTGCTGAGGAGTAATATTGATGATTAAAATTTAAAATGTTAAAAATAGGAATTTTTCTCGTTTATCTACTGTTGATCCATGAAATTTTCAGAAAAATATACCTTCGATCTTTTCACTGTTTAAAATAATACACTAATCTTTGGTGTAACACAATTGATTCTGAGTGATTCTACGAACTTATTGATCCCCCCTCGTATAATGCTTTTATTGGTACCATAGATATTAAATTATATATAATTTAATATCTATGGTTGGTAACAGCCAGATCTTGGAACCAACTGTTAACTATATCTATATGACGTTTAAATACCAGTGATTAACAAGGAAATTTTGAGGCTATTCCTGGAGGAAAATATGGTCTTTAAATGTTATCAACAAGAAGATAGAAAAAATAATGTTTTTAAAGTAACTCTATGAATTGATAGGTATGAATAATTAAAGCAGGAAAAAGTATGGAAACAAAGTTTTGTATGAACCAAATTAGTTTTTGAATTGGTAAAAGTAAACTATAAAGATGTAATCAATGCATACATAAAAAGTGTTTTTTTCATGCTGTGTAGCCTAAGTTGTTTATAGTGAAATGAAATTATATTCTATACCTAATTAAAAGGATACAATCTGATTATGCAGAGCTATATTAGAAACAGCAACATGTAGCTACTTTGTTACCTTCACTTTTTGTGTATCCATCGGTTTACCTATTTACAGTTTACTTTGACCATTTAAAAAAAATAATTTGGTTCATAGAAAACCTTATTTCCGTACTTTTTCGTACTTTAGTCATTCATACCCATCAATTGTTGCTATGTAATTTTGAAGTCCCTAGAAACCGTAGATAAAATAAATATTGTTTAAATGTTCAAAGCATCATCTAGAAGTACAAACAGACACATTATGGTATATCTTATAGTATCCATTTAAATTAAGTGCCAAAAATGAATACATATGATAATTATATCTTGTTGCTATACAGTTTTGGACACATATATGAACACATTAAGGTATAGCTTATAGCAATCATTTGGAGCCCCTAGTATCCGTACATAAAATATATTATTTCTAAATGTTCAACAGGTACAAAGAAACTCATAGCAGTATCTTATAGTATCCATTTAGACTAAGTGCCAAAAGTACATGCATATGTGTTAACAATAGCTTGTTGCTTTGCTATTTTGGAGTCCTCAGTTCAAAAGCATTAGCTAGAGATACAAAGAAACTCATTAAGGTGTACCCAATAGCAACCAGGTCTGCAGTTTGCTGATCACGGTTGTTCTGAAGAAAAATAAGGATTACCTGAAAAATTGTTCATTGGACTCCTAAAATAAAATGGGTTTACATGTGTTGTAGTACCTGTCCAAGCCCCTTATTTTAAAACAAACCTCATTAAAATTGATTGTGTAGTTTTTAAGTTGTGAGCTGCCAGAGTTGATTTTTACAGCCAGAAAAACACTCCAATTCATATATAATAGACCTTCCGGGATATTAATGATATCAACAAATTTATTGTTTGTTTAACCTTTAGTCGAATCCCCCCTTTTTTATAATGTTTTTCTGAGGAAACTAATGGATTGTATGTGAATGTGAAACATAACTTTTTATGGCTAGAACTCATTTAATGTCTGTATTACATATATACAATTTCGTTGTAGTTGATGATTATATTTGGCCGTAATTATTTACTACAATTGGGCTACTATCGAGTAATTTTATGGAGTTGCTTTGTAAAAATTGGAATCAGTGCTATAACCTATATGTTTGGTCCAGTGCAATATATCTATCTCACTTTTCTCTTAGTTGATACGTGAGTAGAATTTTGATTTTTTCTAGGATCATTAAGATTTATCCACCAACACCAACACAAAATTTAAAACGTTTCCAAAAAAAATGATTATTTTAGTTAGTTTTGTACTCAACCAGTCAACTATAAGATATTGTCTAATACAAATTAAATTATGCAATACTAATTTTTATTCAGGTGTTTAAAATACATATATATATATATAAATATTTGGAACAATTTGTTAAATATTTATTTTTGTACTGCCAAGAGCAAAAATTACGTTTACAGACAAATACAATATTGTGATGAAGACATAATATTGTGTAATCAAATTAATGGCGTCAGCGTCTGGCACAGAAGAGGAGCTCATAATAGCAATGTTGACAAAGAAATAAAGCAGACTTGTATAAGAGTGGTTAAGGAATATCCTGAAACCACTCTATATCAAATAAAGATATCTGTAAGCCATATTTCCTAGAACACATTATAAGTAATTGGTATCGCAAATCAACTACATATTTCCTTTGCGGCATTCAACTGGAGCATATCATTAGAGACCATGTCTAACTGAATCTACCTGTGGAATGCTGATTTCGGAACAGAAAAAAGACCCGTCTTTGGATGAAAGTAGTTTCTCTTGAGGAGTTCGATTCTAAAAATATTACGTTTTTTTAAAAAGATGTTTTTATAAGGAAATTCAGCTCTGAGTTTGATGATAGTGTGGAAGCTGTCTATCAGATAGATGTACCTACTGTTTACAGAGATGCTATTGATTCGGTTATGTCTGGTCATTTTGGAGTTAATAAAACGTTGAAGAAAATACGCAAGTATTTCTTTTGTCCTAAAACGAAGTTTCCAATTATTGTAGAAATTGTGATACTTGCCAGATTGTTGGAAAAACTAAGTGTCCTATTCCTGATGCCACTTTACATCCCATTCCAGCATTTGAAAAACCTTTTCTCATATCAAAATCTGGTAATGAATATGTGCTTACTATCATGTGTCCTTCACTACTTTTAGTATGATCAAGGTTCTAATTTCATGTGAAATTTGTTTTCTCCGGTATGCTCTCAATTAGGGATTAAGCATGTACTTTCAAGTGCTTATCATCCAGAGTCTCAAGGAACTTTTGAAAAAGTTTCATCAGACTTTATAAGTAATGCTGAGAATATTTTATGAGGAGTTTAGTAAAGATTGGATGATGAGATACGTTTTTGCATTTGAAGCAAGAGAATTTGTTCAAGAATCTCTGGGATATTGTCTCTTTGAGCTAGTCTTTACACATTCAGTTAGGGGTCCATTGAAATTGATTCACGAAAATAGTTGCAAGAAGAGGAGGAAACAAATTTGTTGGATTATGTTTGTAATTTTAAGCAGAGACTTTATATATCTGTTGAGTTAGCTTGAGGTAACTGGAAGGAATCTCAAAAGCAAATGAAGACATGGTACGATAGGAAAGATTCTACTATGTAGAACTTTTGAGGTAGGTGACAAAGTATTGGTCTTTATTCCAATTCAAGGAAATTGTTTGCAAGCAAAGTATTCAGGTCCATATGAAGTTATTAAGAAAGTCAGTGAAGTTAACTACTTGGGAAGTTTCCAAAAGGTAGAAATAAGAATAGACTGTGTCACATTAACATGCTTAAGATTTATCATAGAAGATAAACTGTTAGGGCAGTAAACGTAGTTTCTAAGGAAACTGCTATTCTTGATGAGAATGATATTAATCTATTAAATTCAGACTACCTCTCTTCAATAAGAGACAAATTAGTACACTTAGAATCCGCACAATCTAATAGATATCATTGCTGTAATACAAAACAAAAAAAGATGTTTGGAAATGTACCTAGTGTAACAAATACAGTCTTACTAGTACATGTTATTGATGTGGGGGATGTTACGCCTACAAAACAAATGCTATATAGAATTCCCCTTAAAAAGAAATTGCTTCTGAAAAAGGAAATAGATTAAATGTTTTCAGATGGTATCATAGTGGAAAGTAGTAGTGCTTTGTTTGCTGATTCCTAATGAAGAATGTGTAAGATTTTGTACTGATTATTGTCAAGTTAATCAAGTGACTAAAACTGATTCTTTTCCATTGCCGCGAGTTGATGATCTAATTAATGAAGTCGGAAATTATAAGTTTTTATTAAAAAAAAGATTTGTTAAAGGTTACTGGCAGGTACCTTTAACAGACAGAGCTAAAGAAGTATCCACTTTTGTTACCCCTTTCGGTTTGTTCCAGTATAAAGTTATGCCTTTCGGGATGAAAAATGCATTGAGTTCTTTCCAGCGATTGGTTCAAGAGGGATAGAATGTTGTCATAATTATCTGGATGATATATTAGTAGGTGGCGATAATAACAAGAGCATTTAAATAGATTTTAGTTAGATCATACTTCACGTGCATCAATTGTACTGAAATTTGGTACACAGGCAGCTTGGAAAGAATTGCTTCGTCTTGTTATACGGTACCCACTTTCGGGGGCCGGGGGCTATAAATGTCCGTTTCGAGCCAGAAAATCCATCAGTGTTTTGAGGTTTTGGAAGATGTCGGCTGGTCTTCTCGCATCAAGTAGAGTGTAACGTCTGTGATTGTCCCAGCTTGGGCAGACTATCAGTAAATTGTTCTGATCAAGACTAGACCCCCTTTTATCGAGATGATTTGCTTCTTCATTCCCCTTGATGCTGCACTAAGAAGGGATCCACTGAAGATGGACATGGATGCCCTTGTAAGTGATATGAATACTGGCGAGAATATCCGCGACTGTCTTGCTCTTGTTCGAACTGGCGTTGTTAATTTTCTGAAGGGCTGAGTGACTATCAGTGTAGCCTATCAGTGTGTTGCCTATTTTATGTCTGTTCTGTTTTTCTACAACATTGATACCGAGACGAAAGACTAAAATTTCAGTTTTATAACTAGAGTTCAATTTGCCTGTTGGGATAGCTTTTTTTGTCGGTGCTGTCTGCCCACGTTCTGAAGAAATACCGTGGACAGCCGAATCATTCGTAAATTATTCACTATCGGCATGGGGGCAGGTTCATCATGTAGTTTTTCGCCTCTTGAAACCTTTCGTCCGCTGTATTCTTCTTGTAATCATACCTCCAATCGTCTCATTGATAATAAGATTTCCGTCTTTTCGAGAGTTCTTCTTTCCTTTTTAATTCCATTATTGCGAATCTTATCCTGTGGGAGTCTTGAGACATTAGCATAAACTATCACAAATGCTTCGGCCTTTTCATTATCTAAACCTTTTCTTTACCAGTTGTGGGGTTCTTGGAAGTAATCTTAATGGCCTTTAATTCTGTCTGAGATGGGTTTCTTCCATCAAGTGATTTAATGGTTCTCCAAAGTTTAGTCGTATCCGTGTTGTTATCGAGTTCATTTTCGACATAATTTCTCCATGCTTTAGACTTAGCTTCATTCATGATATCTTGCACTTTCTTACACTTATCAATCTAATATTTTCTGTCTTCCTTGCTATCCTTGGTTTTCTTAGCTGCGTTATTTCTGACATTGATAGCTTTAGCCATATCTTCATTCCAGAAAGGTTTATTAACCTCTTTACCACCTCTGGGATATTCTTCTGAGAGACCTTGATGAGAAAGTCAGTGAATCTTTTCCGTCCAGAGAACGGCCCGACACCGCATCCATTTCAGCCTCAGTTTTGGCCGTGAATTTCTCCCAGTCAGCTTTTTGAAGCTCCATTTAGTTTTTTAGAGAGAATCTGACGCCACTCGTTGATATGAAGGATGATAGGGAAATAGTCGCTACCCATGCTGTCCACACCGTCCCACTCGCCCTGATCTGTAGGAAGGCATTTGAAATAAGTTAATAATGTATTAGAAAATTGTATGCCTCACTTTTATGGTGCCAGTCTTTGTTTGTCATCATACTGGGGCAGGTCGATAATTTTTTCTCCTCAATTAAATGACTTTAAATGATTAATCGTGCAATTATAACATGTTTTAAACCAACTGAAATCTATTGTTTAATATAAAATTCAATAAAATATGGATTTCTAAAATGTTCAATTTTAACGCATTTGATCGCTGTCAGGGCCTGAAATCACGTCACTTCTTATGTATGAAATGATTTTTTATTAAGTACACTAATAACACTTCATATAGTGACTATATACACCAAATTTGAAGTTAATATAAAAAATGAACATTTTTAACACAAAGAATACTATAAAAAAAATTTCTGGTGAATTTTTGATGAGATTTCTGACTTCAGGTTTTGTTACAAAAAGTACATATTGCCCATTTTGGCCAAATTCAGTTTTTCAGAATGCTGTCAATTGCCCTTTTTTCACCAAAATCTCCACGATGATACCAAATTTTATCCAAATCGGTTTAGTCATTTTCAAGTAATTTACCCCCCCCCTCCCTTTGTGACCACGAGACATTAATATTGCATCATTGAAATTAAACAATGATGTGGGTAGATAAACCTAGTTATAATTATACACCTGCATTTATTTTAGCGTACTGGTACATGCTACATTTAGTCTCTACGATCTAGTCTTATCCGACATTGCAGATAAAGATATGAATCATTACAAACGAAGGTAGGTAACAATTT
Organism: Parotoplana pacifica; assembly: GCA_034780595.1. Taxonomy (NCBI): domain Eukaryota; kingdom Metazoa; phylum Platyhelminthes; order Proseriata; family Otoplanidae; genus Parotoplana; species Parotoplana pacifica. The sequence continues at coordinate 6,124 of JAUYWI010071888.1, read as the reverse complement.
ATTATGTTCTTTTTTTATTGATTGAATGTTATGTTTGTATATCTGTAATAGTGATTTTATTTTTAGATCTTACAAATTTAAATTATTAAAGTACCTACTACATTTTGTATTTCTATGTGAATATAAATGTTATTTACTTTTCTATGCAACCAAATACATCAAGTAAATAATAATTTATGAGATAATATGACTTAATACCATTATATCATCATCATCAGGTTCCCTGCTCGATCCGAGCGTTGGAGATCATGGTTCGCCAAACATGTCTATCCATATTCATTCTTACCACTTCGACATCTCTCTTTTCTGAATGAATCAACTGCTTCAGACTAATAAAGTTCTGACGAGGTCGACCTCTACCCCTTTTACCAAGAATCCTGCCAGTCACAGCCAATGACTCAATTCCACCTTTTCTCATGACATGTCCGAAAAAACCTGCTTGTCTTGTTCTTATAGTATGAATCAGTGATCTCTTTGTTCCTGTCCTCTGCGAAACACTTTCATTTGTCTCATATGCAGTATATGGCACTGGGAGCATGCGCCTGAGAAACCACATTTCTGCCGCTTGTAAACGGCCGACGTCTCATTTGGTCATTATCTAGGTCTCACTTCCATAGGTCAGGATTCACATAACGTAACAGTATAGCAGACGTCGTTTAAGAGAGTATTACGATCTCGCCAGATGTAATCCAACTTCCAGAACGTGCTCTTACCCATACCAATTTTTCTCCTGATTTCGAACTCGCACCAGTCCTACCAATATTTGTGAAATAACTTCCGAGGTAATTGAAACTTGCGAATTGTTTGATATTGCCCCCTGTTTGTAACTGGAATCCTTCCTCTGAACCATGCGTTGATGTTTAACCCGTATTCGGCACTGATATCAACTACCTTGTTCAGAAGAGCTTGTAGATATTCTTGTGTTTCCAACATCAAGACCGTGTCTTCTGCTATCTAAGATTGTTTATCATCTCACCATTAATCTGTATTCAGGGCATTTCTTCCAAGTGACGTAAGATTATCTCTCTCTCTATAATTCAACAAGTCTGATGAAAAGATGCAGCCTTGATGGACTCCACGCTTTATCTGGTTATATTTCCGCACGTTACCTTTGATGCAGACACCTGCTGTTTGGTCCCAATATAAGTTCCGAATGAACCTAAGGTTTTCTCCATCGATGTCCAGCTGCTCCAGAATTTTCATGAGCCGTTCATGTTTGACCTTGTCAAACGCTTTTGTGTAATCAATGAAACACAGGTATATAGTTTTCTGGACATCAATCATACGTTCTCCAATCATCCATAAAGAAAAGATTGCGTTACCCGTACCAGCATCTTTGATGGATTCAAACTGTTATGCATTGATTTCCAGTGTGATTTTTGAGCAGACCCTTCTCATAATTATCCGCAATATTAGTTAATGGCTCATGAGGCTGATCGTTCTATATGATCGCACCTCACTGGCCTGGTTTCTTTGGCATTGCGATGAAGATAGATCTCGACAGCTCCTCCGGGATGTGTCCAGTGTCATAGATTTTGTTCGAAATCTCTGTGATCTTCTAATTCCACATTCTTCCAAGGCTCTGATCATCTCGATGACAATCCCATCTGGCCCACTTGACTTGCCTGTTTTTGTCTGACGTATAGCTGCTGCCACTTCAGATTTCATGATGGGAGGACTATCATCCATGTTTTTCCAGATTGTTTGATTCGATCTCTGAAAAGTTCCTCAGTGTATTCTGGCCACCTTGCTGAAATGTCTTGCACACCTCCATAAGAGTCGTGCCATCATGCGCCAGCATGCATCCATTTGAGGAACAGATTTTCGTATTTGTTAACTCGTTTATCTTCTTCTACATCGTTGCTTGGGCAATTTGACTTAGATTTTCAATTTGTTGGCATTGATCTTCCAGCCATATGTAGAATAAATCTTTACTTGTTTGTCCACTCTAGCATATGTTTCTTTATTGTTTCCTTTTACTAGACTTCTTTATTCCATTCATTCTAAAATGTCATTCATAATCCATTTCTGTGCTTGACCTTCATGGCACTATTTCCTGAACCATCTCTGTTATTGAAGTTTTGAAGGCTTCCCATTCAGCATGCCCTTCTGCAATTAGATTTTCATAATTATAGCTCATTGCTATAGCAATTGCCTGCCTTGTTGTTTCTGTCTTGAGGCATTCTAGTCGTAAATTGGAATGGCTTTTGGTTTCTTCAAGCTCTTTATAGCCACTATTAAAGATCGGTTTATCTGTAGTAGCTCCTACTGTATTAACATTACGAAACAATGGTAATTATTCGTTGACCATTCTAAGATCCAATGAACATTGTTTTGTCTTCCACTTTAGTTTTTTTCGCGCTAACATTTTTAAAATCTGGTTTAACTTAGAAAATCATAACACCGATAACACTAAAATTAGGGGCATATTATAGCAAACCTTTTATATTATTCTAAATACTTTAACCTTTAGAAGTCACCTATAGCTTCTGATGAGTCGAATTTGGTATATGGCTGACTAGGGCCAGTCAAACCTTTTACGGGGGGGGGGGGGGAGATTGAAAGCGGAGCCCTCACCGCCAACACAAATTTGTACATGGGTACTAGGGACATCCAATGCTACCAAAATCAGTTTCAGTTAAATTTATTTGGGTAGCCCACAGTTTTTGATAAAACGACATAATATTTGATATGTCTTGAATAGACATATATCTTTTAAAAACTTGGTTTTTCATTGAATATACATAGGTAATCTCTCTCTTTATTTTTAGTCATCCTATTTCCTCGATGATATTTGGCACAAATGCCCTTATTACTAAACCCGCTGTCAGTTTAGCACCTATGATTGTTGTGGCTCTACTCAATAATTTTGGTTATCAATCTTTAATAGCAGCTCCAACAGTTGTAGGACCAAAAGCTGGTACTCCAAGAGATTTCTCTTCTTTATATTCTACAATGTTTGCAATATCATGCTTTGTTCCTTTCGTTATTGGATTTTTACAATTAGTAACCTGGTCCTGTTATCGTATTCGTGGATCTCATGATCGAACTAAACAAAATCTTTTCGAAGCAGAGGGACTAATTGTTGTTGGATAATTATTTTTACATAAATGGTGAATGTGAAAAATAAGCAACGTTATGAGTCTAAATTAATTATAAGCAAGTTAAAATAATATTTAACTAAGTATTTTATTTTCATACTTTGTATAACGAAATGTCGATTATAATTATTTCAAACACTTTATTTTAAAAGTCAATCACATACCAAGAATATTTTCATATTATGTAGAAAACAATGTTAAACCGTTTATATTATTATTGTATGATCATGTATAATGTTATGTATTTACGAATATACAGGCATTTTGTTTCATTCTGTTTTGGTGATTAATTAACCTTCTGTGGGGCGGGGTATAAAATAATTTAAAACAATTTAACCGATTTAAATGAAATTTAGATTTTCTTGTGGATCTTTTGGTTTCATTTTTTTATTTTATCTCCCGTCACGTGACCCCACCTAAAAATACATATTACAATTGTGAAGTGAAGTTCAACAATAACTAAATTGGTTAATTGTGAACAAGTAAACCAATTTTCATACACTGGTGCTGAGTTCGCTGAAAATTGTGAATCAGAACCTGATATGCAGAAACGCCTGACTATTCTATGGGAGGAAGCATGCTTTTGAGTCTCAAAACCATTTGGAAGAACAGAGATGTTACTCTCAAGACAAAAACTAGGCTCCTTCATGCTCTTGTCTGGTCGATAGCTTTGTATAGCAGTGTAGGTTAGACGCTGCAAAAGACTGACATTCGGAGGATTGAAACTTTTGAGATGTGTACTCAAGATTCCTTACACCGAGCACCGTACTAATGAGATTATTATGAGAAATTCCTTTAATAGATCAATATACATATTGAACATTAATTGGGTGTAACATAAAACCACTTCCGAAAAAAATCCTCTTGAATATTTTTCCGAATTCTACATGTTGTTTTTGGAACCCTAAATCACAAAAATTGTGTGATATTCATATACATATGTATTTTTAATATTTTTTTGCTCAGAATCTGTCAAAATACGCGATTTGATATAAAGTTTCTGATGCCATATTTTAGCCTCTAGGAACTGGTAAAATAGTCTCAGAACCAATATAGGCATCTTCGAGGAATCTCCAACGCTTAATTAGAGAAAGCTTGAAACCCATAAAATGGCATTAAAAGGATACAAATCTGAAAGATAGATATTGCCCTTATTGGTGCAACATTTTGACTTTAGGGACTTGCCAAATATGTATTTCAAAGTAACTCTTAGAACCACTCTGGGCCACTGAGAGCGCTACTTTGAAGTCATTTGAGTTATCCTTAGAGCCAGCATGCCTGACTCCAAAACTTCATATCTCATTCAAAACACTTTTGTATCTTTTTAATGCAATTTTATTGGATAGTCAAGCTTCCTCTAAGGCGTTGGAGGCATACCTGTGCAAGGGGGATGTGTTCCCCCCCCCCGAAATTTAAAAAAAGGGGAGTGGGTCAAGGAAGAAATGGGGGAAGAAGAAAAAGGGGGAGGGGTAGCAAGAAAGGAAAAAAGAAGGGAGGGGAGGAAAGAAAGAAATATTTTTAAAACTAAAAAAACTTTCTTTTGAATCTAAAACTGAAATATTGGGCTGATTAGAGCAACATTCTGGCTTTGAACTGCTCAAATAGCTTCAAAATCAGAGCTATTCTGGACCAGTTTGACTGACCTAGTACCACCAGGAAACATTTTCTTAACCCTTCGCTGGTACACTCCTCCAGCACATATTGTTATCTATCTCAAAAACGGTAATTCTGATTGAGCTAAAATATTGGTTGTGTCACAAGTCACAACTTTTGAACTATTTTTTATCAACCCGGGGTTGTGTGGTGACGTTCACTCTGGTCTAATTTTTACCAATTTTAAAATTATTTTTTTTACAAAATTGTATTCCAGAAGTAATTTTTGGTCTTAGTGGTTCCTATTTAGTGAATACATAACAATCTCTTCATTCTGCAACATTCTATTACGGCTTTTTGAAAATATTGATTTTTGTGCCAAAGGTGCAACCTGATGAGAGTCAATCAAATTTTTTTTAAAACATTTTTGAGATAATAAAATAGAATTTCTTAAAATTAGCTACTTAGTGTGCCAAATCAAGTCCTTAATAAGTCCCCAATAATATGTAAGCCTAAGCTTTTTTGCAGAAATTTTATTCCTGCATCTATATTTTGGTAGAACTGGTTCAAAGTTGGTAACTAAGTTACCAACTTTGAACCAGTTCTATCAAAAAATAGATAATTACTTCATTCTATAACATGCAAGGCGAGACAAAAGTAATGCCTTATTTTTAGAATAAATTTCTATGAGAGATTAACAGAGTTTTTTAATGTAAAAATTGTAGGGTCTTCTGACTCGGACACCTAGTTCCTCAGAAATGTACTTTTTGCAAAAAAAACAATCCTGAACAAAAAGTGACAAAATTAATTAATGTTTTATAGCTACATCCCATAGTCCTTTTATTAAATTACTAAAACACCAATTTGGATGAAATTTGATTTCATAGAACAAAAATTACATTTGGCCCAGCTTCATTTTTAAGAGCGCCGTCATGTTCATGTGTCTTTAAGCGGTTAGCCCCTCAAGATTTTATATTAAACAGTAAACACTGCAAGATAACTTGGTATACCAGGTGCCAAATCTCATGCAAATTTGTTATAGAACTTTCAGTAGGTACAAAAATCACTTTCTTTGCCGTTAAAAATCAGGCGTTACTTCTATCTCATTCCGTATATTAAAGATTTTTGAGAATATAGTATTAATTTTTTTTTAAATTTAACAGATAGATTCTTAAGCATTGTAAAAAATTTCATTAAAATATATGGCACAAAAAAAGTTATTACATTTTGGGGTCAAAAGTTGACTATATTTTCAAAATCCTACATATTAGATTAAGAAAATTGGAAACGCAATTTTACCAATTAGATATATTCTAAAACGACTAAAATGCAATGATAAACCATTGAGCCATTTATAGGTCGTTTCGTAATTAGTTTCGTTTTTTCAAATCTATGTTCAGCAATTGGCATAAAAATAAATATTGGTCGAA